>PVIW01001474.1:253114-295144 GCA_004026585.1 Noctilio leporinus | reverse complement strand
AGGGGAACGGGGTAGGGGGGAGGGAGAGGTAGAGGCAAAGATGGGGAGCAGCTTAGACAAGAACCTAGTATAAAGGAACCATGGACATGGACAACAGGTGGGATTGACTTTGGGGGGAATGGGTGGGTGGGTGGGGGGACAGAGGGGAGCAAAAAGGGGATGGATGTAATACAACAACAATAAAATTAAAAAAAAAAAACAAACAAACAAAAAAAACCTTAAAAAAAAAAATTATACCCTTTTAATATATAAAATATTAAAGGGACTTATTTAAGAAAAAGAGGAAGATCAGCCCTGGCTGGTGTGGTTCAGTGGATTGAGTGCCAGCCTGTGAACCAAAAGGTCACTGGTTCAATTACCGGTCAGGGCACATGCCTGGGTTGTGGGCCAAGCCCCAGTTGGTGGAGTATGAAAAGCAACCAATGAATGTTACTGTCTTGCTCTCTTTCTCCCTCCCTTCCCTTATCTCTAAAAAATAAATAAATAAAATGTTTTGTAAAAGAAAAAAAGAAGATCTAATTATGAACAATGAGATGGCAATAAATGTACACCTATTAACAAGTGAATCTAAAAAACGAACTAGGCAAACAAAAAGAACAGAGACAGAATCATGGATATGTAGAACATTTCGATGGTTGCCAGATGAAAAGGGAGTCTGGGGGAATGGGTGAAAAGGTGATGGGATTAATAAGTATAGATGGGTAGTTACAGAATTTCCAAGGGGATATAAAGTATAGTGTAGATAATGAAGTAGCAGAAAAACTTATACATAGGACTCATAGACAAGAAAAATGGGATGGGGTTTGCCTGAGAGAGGGAGGGGGGCTGGGTGTGGGAGGTGCAAAATGAGAATAATTGGGACAACTGTAATAGCATAGTCAATAAAATAAAAAAAGAATCAACCTAGCCTGGCTGGTGACACAGTGGATAAGGCACCGGCCTGTGAACCCAAAGTTTGCTGGTTTGATTCCCAGCCAGGGCACATAACCAGGTTGCAAGCCAGGTCTCCAGCCAGATCCATTGCTGGAGGCAGGTGAAAGGCAACCACACATTGATGTTTCCCTCCCTCTCAGCCTTTCTCCTTTTCTTATCTTTAAAAATAATATATAAATATATAATATATAAAGTATCAAAAAAAAAAAGAATCAACCTAAAAGCCCAACAAGGGAGAACAATGAAATGAACTATGGTACATTCATCCATTCATTTATTCAAAAAATATTTATTAATTATTCTCCATGTACTAATCATTCCTTCCCCACTCTCAAATTCTAAAGGTAATCAATAATAGATAAGTGAGGTAGAATATACATGTAAATGACTTCCCTTTAAGTCAAGAAATGTCAGCCTTTAGTAGACCATTGATGTATGTATCATTCCCAAATCATCAGGGAATAAAATGCCAGTGTACACCGTTAAGATGGCTACCATCAAAAACACAAGAGGTAATGAGCATTGGCAAGGATATGGAAAAAAGGGAAATTTTGAACACTGTTAGTGAGAATACAAATTGGTGCAGCCACTGTGAAAGACAGTAAGGAGGTTCCTCAAAATTTTAAAAATAAAACTAACATGTGATCCAGCAATCCTACTTCTGAGTATATAGCCAAAGGAAAAGCAAACAGAATCTGGAAGAGAGATGTGCACTCCAAGGTACACTGCACTATCACTCACAAGAGCCAAGACAGGGAATCAAGCTAAGTGTCCTTCAACAGGTGAATGGATAAGACGTGACTTATATTTATTTATATTTATATTGAATTTATATTATTTATACTTACATAATAGAATATTACTTAACAATGAGAAAGCAGGAAATTCTGCCATTTGCAACGACATGGGTGAAACTTGAGAGGATTTTACTAAGATAAGTCAGACAGAGAAAGATAAATATTGCATGATCTTACTTACAAGTGGAATATACCAAAGCCAAACTCATGGAAACAGACTAGGCGTGGTCACTAGGAGCTGGGGGAAGGGGAGGAGGTGATGGTCAAAGGAAACAACTTCCAATTATAAGGTAAATAACTTCTGGTGATTTAATTTACAGCATTGTGATTATAGTTAATAAAACTGTATTTATACTTGCAAGTTATTAAGAAAGTAGATCTTCAATGTTCTCACTGCAGAAAAGAAATGGTAATTAGGTGACATGATGGCAGTTTCGCTAACACTGTGATGGTAATCATTTTACAGTATGTAAGACCATTAAATCCACACATTGTCCACCGCAAACTTACGCAATTATATCTCAATAAAGATGGAACATTTTTTGAAGTGCAATAATTTTTTAAATAAAATGCCTTGATAGTAATTGACCTTGAGACCCACTTAACTGCTTAAGGCCTCTGGACATGAGCCTTGGGGAAACCACAGGAGACAGCTATGCCAAGCGCTCCTGGTAGCCCAGAATCCACAGTCCACCGCTTTTACTTACACCTAAGTACACGCAAATCCCCGGGCCTGAGCTACCACTTGCCTGCAAAGAACCCTATAAATGTTTACGTGCTGCCTGGGCCTGGGGCAGCAGACGTAATAAGCAGAGAGGTGAAGAAACGGCTTTGCTCCCCAAGGAGGCTCCTCTCCTCAAACACTGTTACCCTAGCCCTTTTCATGTGGTTGTCACTGCACCCCCAGCTCTCTTGGAGGCCCCCTGACTGTCCCAGAAGCCAGGGAACACTGAGTGTGGCGGAAGGGGAGCAAGTTTGCAGTCAGGGGGACTGACCTGCCTTCAGACTCGGGGCTGCTTGGGGTCACCTGCCCAAAGTGAGTTCGTGGAGCTGCACCACTTGTCTCTCACCCTGAGAATGGCACCCATGGCCCAGGCAGAGAGCTGCCCCTGGCACAAGCAGCGACACCTGCCTCCAGTACCATCAGATAAGGGTCTGCCTCTAAAGAAACCCACTTTCTATGCTCCCTAAAACTTAACTTTTTTTTTCAATAAGGGATAACCCTTATTTGTTTCATAATTAGAGAGAAGGCTTAAAATTTATATTCTTGACAGAGATAATAAATTAAGTACAGTAAGTATGTACTGTGTGCCAGATATTATTCTACGTGTTTTACATATAGTAATTCATTTATCTCTCACAACAAACCTGTGAAGAAAGTACTATTACTTCCAACCCCACTTTACACATAAGAAGGCTTGCACATAGAGAGCTTCTCCAGTTCACATCAGTGGGATGCTTTTGACCCAACAGTCCCAATGCTAGGAAAAAGTTAACCCACAAGAATGATGCTGTTGATGTACACATATGTTTGTGGTGGTACTATGTAACATGGGAAAAGGTGGAAACATTGTAAACAGAGTAACAAGTAGAGAAGAGCTAAGGAAATGCATTCATTTACCATGGGGTTTGGGTCAGGCAGGCTGGCTGCAGCACCTCAAACACTACACCACTCTACCACATTAGAAAGAGACTGACTACCAAAAGTCATGCTATGGGTAAATGGCTGATACACAGAGTCCTTCCTGATAGGTCAGAAATGAGGGAGAAACTAACGCCTGAAAGATGAGGGACGTGGAGGTGGTTAGTATCAGGACTCAGGCTACACGTGTTGCTGACCTCATGGTTTTGTCTGGAGGGGTCTGGGGGCCCTGTTCCTTCCCAGAATCAAACTCCCTACCTCTCCCTCCTCTTCTTCTTCAAAATCAAAAATTAGCAGGTACCAATCTAGCACTGACCTATTCTTTTAGAGGAAATAATTGTGATTAATTGTGATTTTATTCTCCCCCCATGTCTAGAACCACGAAAGCTAATCAAAACCAAAACAAAACTTCTCTATACCACTTAGGATTGCTGAAGGAGCTATCAACAGCTTCTGGTGGGGCCATTGATCAAAAGCCTAAAGCCGTGCTCACCCAAGAGCCTAGCAGATCCCCACCGTTCCAGGCTACTGAGCAGTGCTCCTGAAGTGGGCTTCCTCATTTAAAACCCCTCAGTCAGCCATGCCAGGGGGCAGAGCTCACACACACACACACACACACCTCCCACCCACTGCTCATGGGCATGCACATGCTCTAGCTCCTGCCCAGCAGGCATGCTCAGTGTGTGAACCTCCGTGCACACACAGGCACCTCCCTTCTCCAGTTTGTCTCCCTCTTGTCTCCTCCGTGATTCTCACGGCTGAGGTTCTGCTAGGGTACCTAGCGACACAGCTACGGCCTTCCTGAGCCTCTGCTCCCCAGTGGACTTAGGTATTTCCAACTCTTACTTTTGAAAAGCCCTTCCCTAATTCCTTCTTTAATTTAATATTCTAGAATGCAGACAAAGTTACTTGGCACAGAAATCAAGAGCTTCTTGGATCTGGACTCTTAGTATTTCCAGTTTTCTACTCATGGTTCCAACTCTCTGTGAGCAATCTTAAGGTCAGGTCATGTGGACATGATGTGTGACTTTTCTGGGGCCCAAACCTGCATGGATGGTGCAAGCCCCTTACTTAAAGTGAATGAGCCTAGCTAATGCACAGTGTGGGCATTTCACCGTAGCTGGGTGTCTCTCTTCTCAAAATCTAGAATGCTTTTTATGGATAAAGGAAGGCTACTAAGATATAGGGGGCCTTCATTGGGTCTTGGAATGTATCTTCAGAATGTCATGAGCTAGCCTTCTCTGTGTCATAAAGAAACTACGACATACACCCTTAGCATGGGTAGGGATAAGGGATAGGATCTGAGAGCTGTGTTCACAATACAGTCTGAATGAATCAGTTGGTAGGTCAGCATGTAGATGATATAGAAGCCCCACCCCCACCCCCTGCAACACACACAAAAATCAGAAAATCAGTCCTAAACAAAGGACTCGTAAAAGCAACGGGCCTGTCCCCTCCTCTGAACTTCTGAGATCAGAAAAGCAAAGGTAGCCAGAAAAAAAGAAAGTGTGAGCTAACAACAAAGACTGACTCCTTGTGAGGGGAAAAGGTTCCTCAGGTAGCTCAAGGCACAGGTGCGGTGTCAGACATGAGTGACTGTCCCCGCTCTGCCACTATTGGTCATATAATCTCCCTAAGCCTCCGTTTCCTTATTGGAAATGGGGATAAGAAGGGTGCCTTTCTCTTGAGCTTCTGATGAAGAGTCAGCGAGATCTGTGTGAACTGTTTAGCAGAGTGCCTGGCAATTAGTAAGTGCTTAAGTAACATTAGACAGGATTTCTATTCTTTAATAAAATCTCTGCTAGAGAATGATGGAAATCAGAAGCATCCAGACTGCAGGAACTACCACTTTCTTTTTAGGTGCGTTTGGCTTCAAGGTTCATTTCCCAGGTTGGATAAATGCCTCCTAGAGCGCCCTCTGTGGGGCTGGCATGCCACCAGCATCCACCCTCTGCCTATGGGAGAGACAGGACTTACCTTCCAGTGTGGGTAATTCCACTCTGCTGGAAGAGAATCTGAGAGGCAGGGACTGCTCATTTGCTTCAATGGCTCAGCTCACTAATAAAAGCCAGGACACTGCAGAAGAAAGAGACCAGGGCAGAAATGGGGCGGACACCCTGCTGTGAAGGACAGAACATCTGTTCGTTCAATCCTGCAGATTCGGGGATGTTGGGCCGAGAGCTGTTTTTCTCTGACAGCATTACATGGACCTGCTCACACAGGCTACCTTTTCAACTCCAAATGTAAACATTTAGATCCAAAAATCAAAGAAACCCAGGGTTGCAGGGGCAAGCAATTAAGTGGTGTTTCTTTTCTTTATATATATTTTTTCCACTACGGTAAAACTGGCATAGAACATTATCTTAGTTTCTACTTGGTGTTTCTTCAAGGGATCCCTGGGTTGGGACTACTTGAGGGCAAGTCAACTTGTAATCAATATACAATATAGCTTGGAAGGAACAAAGGTTTTAAAAGTTAGCTTGGAAGAAAATAATTATAATACATATATTTGGCAAAGGACTTGTAACTGAAATTATAAAGAACTCTTTCAATTTAATAATAAAAAGGCAAGTAATTCAATTTTTTGATTATTTATTTATTATTTTCCAGAGAGAGGGGAAGGGGGAGAGGCAGAGAGAGAGAAACAGCAATGTATGGTTACCTTTCACCTGCCTCCAACTATAGACCTGGGTTGAAGAGAGGTAGGAGAGGGTAAAGGGGGGTAAATGGTGATGGAAGGAGACTTGACTTGGATAGTGAACACACAATACAATACACAGATGATGTACATAGAACTGTACACCTTCAACCTACATACTTTATTAACTAATCTCACAACAATAACTTTAATTTAAAATAATGGTTCAAAGACTGCAATAGACACTTCACCAAAGATACACAAATTCCTAATAAGCACATGGCACACAATTAGTCATCAGTGAAATACAAATTAAAACCATAATGAAATGGCACTATACTCCAATTACAATGGCTAAGTTGTTTTTAATTTGACAATACTACATATTGATCATATGAAACAAGTGGAACTCTCATACATAGCTGATGAGAATAAAAAATGCTAGCCCTCCTTGGAAAACATTTGGAAGTTGCTTATAAACTAAAACATACACTGGCCATAGGATTCACAATTCCACTCCTGGGTATTTACTCAAGAGAAGTGAAAACATGTGGTTGCATAAAACCTTCTACGTTAATGCTCATAGCCATGTTATTCATAATAGCCCAACCTGGAAATAAGACAAATGTCCATCCACAGGTGATAGATAAACAAATTGTGATATGGCAATGTCCCAGCCATGGACAACTATTCAGCAATAAAAGCAAATGAACGAATATGTACAACAACACAGCTGAACCTGAAGAATACTGCACTGAGCAAACAGTCAACACAAAAGACTACATACTTTATACTTCTATTTATAGAACACTCTAGAAAAAACAAGTCTAGTGTACAGGGACAGAAAGCAGGGTGGCCATCACATGGGGGTGAGGTCAAGGGAGACTGGAAAAGGACAGAAAAAAGTCAGTGATTTTCCATCTATGTATCTGTTTAGATGTAGGACTAGGTATCAATATTCCTTCTCCAAACACATCTTACCAAATAAGAAAGAGCAAGAAGTTGCTAATGAGCATTTAGTCTAAGAACAGATTTTTTCCTATTATCTAAGGTGAAATGATAATAGAGAAAACTCATATATACTTTGTGCCAGGGCCCTTTCTATAGACACGTCAGATATTTAATCCTCTCAGTAGTGTATGAAGTATAATCCTCATACAGAGACAATGCCCCAGGAAATTGAGGGCATTGAGAAACTGAGGGAAACTGAGGTACAGAGACACTGCCCCAGGCAGGAAGTGTCCCAAATGTAAGTAGCAGAGCTGGATTTTGGACACAGGCCATGTGGCTCTAGAAATCTGCTTCCTTAATCACTCTGCATACTGCTTCGGGGAGTGGATGGATATTTTGGTCCCAGAGACTTCAGATGCCCAGAATTAAAGAAATCAGAGATCTCCAAGGAACAGCATTAAGATCTCCTCTGAACTAAGAAGAGCTCTAGATGGCAGAAGAGGGCACTTCCTAACACGGATAAGTCGGTTTTCTTGCTGAGTATTTTTTGAAAGGGAATGGGCAGCTCTGTACACAGGCAGGTTTTTCTGTGGGCAGGAGAATGGATTCAAATAAAATCTGAAAGACTGTCCCCATCCCTTACCTCCACTAGAGGTTATAAAAGGTGGGTAATGGGCAAAGGTGACACACACCTGGGCCAACACAGGTAGTTTCAAACTAGTTAATCCAAGAAGGGATATGGAAAAAAAAAAAAAAAAAAAAAACACTTGAGAAAAAACTGGTCCACCAGGTCCCTGAGATGAAGAAAACAGCCTATCTGAGAGAGGTGGCAGCTGACAACTCCTTCATGTGCAAAGGGGACTAAACAGGAAAACAAGAAAATAAAGTCTCAATGCCTTCTCCTGCAGGAGCACAGTGAGCTTCCCTTTGGTTAATCCCTAAAGGCTGGATCAAGGGAGGTTAACCTCCGTGTCAATACTGTTATCCAAACAAGTCGCCTGACCACGGAAACCTTCCTAAGCAAGCCACCCATGAGCATGAATCAGCCCCTTCCCAAAGCAAAGTAACCAGCAGGAGGACCTCCTGGAAACCCCCATTCCTGTAAGTCCGCAGTCACAATACTTAATATCTCTCAACAATCTCCTCCCACCAACCTGAGGTGGTGCCTCTGCTCAAAACAACATATTTACAACCTTGGGGTACTTTTCAGATTGTCTTGTATATGCCGTGTATTTTTTTAAATTTCCCACTAGAATGAAAATTCCATGCAGGTGGAGACCCTGCTTAAACTTCTATCCACCTCAGCATCCACTAAACATTCACAATGAAACATATTCAATGAAAGCAGGGAGGGAGGGAGGGAAGGAGACAAAAATAAGGGAATAAATGAATGGATCCTTATTTTCTTAAGATACTAATAATAGTAACCAGAAGTTCTGTGAAGAAGCAAATTTCCCCAAGCTTCCTGATGTTAAAACCTGCCTGATGACTTTGTATCCTAGATGCGCCCGTTGCTTCAGACCCTACCGATGATTTCTGTGCCTGTGCTGTTATTCTGCCAACCCAGGCCAATAGATAACTCTGGGGATTGTCATCAGTGAATAATATTTTCCAGGTGGTGAATGTAGGATAAATACATTTGCCTTACTAGAAAGTTCAGGAGGGTTTTTTTTTTTTTTTTTTTTTTTTTTTTTAATGGGAAACTATAAAACTCCAAATGGACTTGCTTCTGCTAGGTCCATCCTTTTCTACCACCCTCATCCTGGTCTGGGTAACAAGGTCCAGATGAACTGTAACGCTACTTCATTTCTCTCTGGGCTCCGACTTCCTATGAGAAAGGAAGGTGAGTGACATTTCAAAAGAGCTCTCTGAGATTTATGTTTGTATCCGTGGAGGTCTTTCAAGAGCCTGGCATTTTCTCATAACCTGTGGAAGCTCCCTTTGTCTGCCTTTGAACCTATTTATTAGCCGGACAATATTTTAGGCAAACTGGAAAAAGAAATAGTCTGCAACTAGAGATAGAGAGGTTATTGGAAACTATCATACTCAGAAAACCTTTCCCCTAATTAATCAGACTGGTTGCTATCATATCTTATTATACCCTCTTTTTCTTCATTTAGTTAGCAGCTTGTAGTTTATTTTTATCTGTATTTATATTTATATCTATTTTTCAGATTTCCTCACTGGACTAGAAAAGCTTCGTGACAGCTGAACTCTTTTGTTCTTTGCTGTCTCAAGCACACACCTGCACATAGTAGGTATGCAATAAATGTTTGTTGCTTAGGTCAATAACTTAATGAATATGAAGCTTTGCTTGCAGTTCAAGACAAGGTAAAGCGATAGATACATGATAATTCAGTGAAAGGTACAGTTCATCTATATCTTTTCAACTTACTGCAAATGATTAATCTAAAATTTTTTATTATTTCTCTTTTGGCATTCTTCAAATACATAGCCCTGAGATATAGTCCCCACTGCTCGCTCACATACCTGCTACAGCTGAGCCTTCGGAGCATGAAAGACCCTTACCTAGAAAGTCTTCCCTCTGGTGGCTCACCAATCCCTCCCAGGAGAGCCTTCTTCTGTTTTAACACAAACACAGTGTAGGAGGAAGGTGGTGAAATCCTCCCTAACCATCAAGAGTTTTGGTGAACCTTCCAGAGGAAAAGCTATAAGTGATTGTTGAACACAAGGCCAGGAAAGAAACTGCAGGAGCACAGTTCTTCATATGCATCAGGCTGTCATCCAGATAGCTCTGTCCACTTCATGAACAGTGTCCAGAATCAAGGATTCTATCCCAAATGTTAGAAGGGTAGAGGTAATGTTGTCTTTATGCTTGAAGACAGAGACTGCAGCCCTGACTGAGTAGCTCAGTTGGTTAAAGCACCATCCCAATACACCAAGGTTGCAGGTTTGATACCTGGTCAGGGCACATGTAAGAATCAACCAATGAGTGACGAAATAAGTGGAAAAACAAATCTATTTCTCTCCCCCAGTCCCATCCTCTGTCTCTCTAAAATCAACAGATAAATTTAAAAAATGAATCAATAAAGACAGAGACTACAAATCCCCTTTCCAGAAGAGAAACAGATGTGACATGCTCAAAGTTACATGGAAAGCGCTACAGGGTACTAAAGAGTAGGCTTTTAGACTTTGGACACCCAGGAGAACTTTAGGCATCTGGTTGCATTCATGATATTCCCTTTGGGGAAAGACAAGGTCATGTTGTTTTATGAGCAAAATGGCAAGTGTTGGCACCCCATCAGATGCACAAGGAGAGAACAGGTTTGGAGGCTGGAATACAGTAGAAAGAGCCACTTTTTCATAGTAGCATCCTGACCAAGAGTCCTCTTCTATCCTTCCATGAAATTACATATATTCCACACCACACTCTCAGCACTCCTAACTCTGTACTAAGTCATGAAGATATCAGGACCAAAATCCTTGAATGAATCTACTCTAGGTTCTGGGAAAGAAATGGTGAAAACCAATTGCATTGTGAGGGAAATATTCTGGAAATCAGCAGACTCTGGACAAGTGTAAGGCTATGTGGGATGGAGGGTCCTGGGACCACTGAGGGGAACGTGATGAAGGGACTATTTAAAAGATGTGAGACAAAAATATCATATGCAAAAATTAATCCAAAAGGGATCAGAGTCCAAATGTAGAGCCAACTGTAAAAGCTACAACTATAAAACTCTTAGGAGAAAACAGGGGTAAATCTTTGTGACCTTGCATTAGTCAGAGCCTCCTAAGATATAATATAACACCAGAAGCACAAGCAACAAAAGGAAAAATAAGTAAATAAATGGGACTTTATCAACATACAAACTTCTGTGCTGCAAACCTGAAGATACTTGCAAATTGTATATCTGGTAAGATATCTGGTATCCATAATATATAAAGAACTCCTACAACTTAGTAATAAAAAGGCAACTCAATTTAAAAATAGACAAAAGGTTCGAATAAATATTTCTGAAAGAAGATACACAAATGACTAAAAAGCATAAGAAAAGATGTGCCATATCATTAGCCATTAATAAAGTGAAAATCAAAGTCACAATGGAATGCCACTTCACACCCAGTAGGACAGGTACAGTTTGAAAATATCCAATGGAAAGAAGTGAAGATTCCTGCAGTCAAGACCTCAGAGGACAGGCATGAAGAGAGAGGAATGACATTCAGCCCCACTTTCCCCCTCGTCATCTTCCAATATATGACCACAAGGCAAAGCAGAGATTTTGGAACTGGGGAGACAAAATGAGGGGTTAGCAGCAGCCTTATCAAACACCTAGATTTTGCTAAGACCCCTGAAATCCTCCACTCTGGATTAAGAACAATGGAAATAAACTGGCTGTCACAAATACAGAAATTGAGTTTTTAATGAGCTCGAATCGGGTGTAGATAAAGTAATCCACCCCGAGCCCATCTTCCTGCCAGAATCAGATGACATGTTTGTGGAAGCAAAACAAATAAACAAACAAAAACCAGAGGATGCCACAGATAAACCATTAGAATTAATAAGTGAATGTATCAAAATATCTGGTTAAAAGGCCAAGGTACAATTACCAATTGTATGTCTACACATCAGTAAGAAAACATTGTTAAATGATAGATTTGTAACTGAATCATTTATAATAGTATTAAAAAATAAAATGTCTGGGAATAAATCCACCAAAAGATATGCAAGACCTTTATACAGAAAATTGCTAGTAGCACAGTGGATAAGGCGCCAGCCTGTGAACCCAAAGGTCACAGTTTCGATTCCCAGCCAACATAAATAGGTTGTAAGCCAGGTCTCCAGTCAGGTCTGTGGCTGGAGGCAGGTGAAAAGCAACCATACATTGATGTCTCTCTTCCTCTCTGCCTCTCTCCCTTCCCCTCTTTCTAAAAATAATAAAATAAAATATTTTTTTTAAAAAAGAAAACTATACTGCACAATTACTGAGTGTAATTGGAGAAGACAAATAAATGAAGGAGTACAACCTAAGTTGTAAGACTCCATATTGTAAACATATCAGTTCCCCCAACTTGATCTATAGTTTCAATTTATTCCAATGAAAAGCCCAACAGGCTGAAGAAGTTGGCAACCTAAGCCTAAAATGTATATAAAAATGCAAATGACCAAGAAAAGTCCATAAAATCTTAAAGAACAAAATTAAAGGACTTATATGACTGATAATAAAACAACAGTAATTATGACAGTGTAATATTGGCAGAGGGAAAGACTGACCAATGGACCTAAAAGTAGTCCAAAAATAAACCTTCATATACTCACTTGATTTATGATGGAATTGCAGTGCAGCGGAGGAAAGGTGTTCTCTTCAGTAAGTGGTGCTGGGTCAACTGGAAATCAACATGGGGGAGAAAAATGAATCTTGATCCTTACCTCATCCCATACACAAAAAAATCAATTCCAGAGGAATTGCAAATTTAAATATTAAATATTAAATAATAAAGCTCCTATATGAAACAATGAGAATATGTTCCTAATCTTGGACATGATTAAAATTAATAACTTCTGTTATTAATGCATTCAATAATAGATGACATAAAACTTCTACAACTCAGGGCTCTGGCTGGTGATTCAGTGGAAAGGCTTCGATCTGCGAACCCAAGGGTCACTGGTTCAATTCCCAGCCAGGTCACATAACCAGGTTGCAAGCCAGGTCTCCAGCCAGGTCCGTAGCTGGAGACAGGTGAAAGGCAACTGTACATTGATGTCTCTCTCCCTCTCTGCCTCCCTCCCTTCCCCTCTCTCTAAAAGTAATAATAAATAAAATCTTTTAAAAATAATAATTAAAAAACTTCTAAACTCAACTAGAAGAAGACAAATAATCCAATTTTATGGGAAAAATATAAACAGGCACTACATAAAAGAGAATATCCAAGTGGTTAATAAACACACGAAAAAAACTGCTCAACATCATTAATTGTCAGGGAAACACACATAAAATTACAATGAGATAATCAGTGAACACCCACCGCAATGGCTAAAATGAAAAAGACTGACAGTACCAACTGTTGGCAAAGGTATGGAACATCTGCAACTTTCACGCACTGCTGGGGGAAGGATAAACTGCTACAACTCCTTTGGCAAAATATGCTTCAACTGAACATATGCATACTCTGCCTGAGCAACTCCACTGTCTACAAATATACATAATAGATACATGTGCACATGTTCACCAAAAGATGTGTAATAGCATCACAGAAGCACCATTTATAGTAGCCAAAGCCCAGAAATAGCTCAATTGTCCATTACTGGTACAATGATTAAAACCATGATATGTTCATACATGAGAAAAACATACAAAAATTCAGATGACTGTCACTGATGTAATGCGGAGTGAAAGAAGCCAGTCCAAGAGAGGGCACACTGTAATATTCCCATATTTTTAAAGTTCAAAAGAGTCAAAATGAACCTAGTGTTTGGAATCAGATTTGGGGTTACCTTGATTGAGGGGGGAAGCAGAAGTGGCCCTGAGGCACTGACCAGGTGCTGATAGCACGTAGACGTTCATCCTATGAAAATGCATTCTGCGGTAGTGATTTGTGCTCTTTTCTGTACATGTTATATTCAAAATCTCTTTTTAAATTATTGTTGCTAATCTAAATTTTAATTGGCTTTGCTTGTACTTTCTTGTATAAGAACTACAAGGATACAAAGATAATATCCAGTCATGTTAGTACATATTTAAATTATATTATTAAAAATAAATTTTAAAGATAATAGGGGGTAATGCGTTAGAATCATTTTTAACATCTTGGCTGAATTTCAGATATTGCTCAATGATGCCAGGTTAAATAAATTCAGGAAATTAAACATCTTAATCTTCCTTCCACCTCCCTTCCCTACCCTACTTTTGTTATTTTATTTCATTTTGTCGTCATATTACATTTATATCCATTCAATAATCACAACCTCATGGTTGTTTTATTCTTGGTTCTGCTTTGTATTATTCACTTCTTACCACCGATCTCTTTGTTTTACTGCAACTCTTTTATTCTGAATTCTTCTCAGGATGAAAACACCATTCAACATCTGAAATAAAAAGACAAACCTGGAGTGCCGTTTCATTACAGGCTCTCCTAGCAGACAGAGCAGGCTATTGGTCTCCATGTGGTGGGCAAGTTCACTTAGGGCCTTAACCGAATGGTGTCCTCGGATGAGACTATCATTGATTGGCTGGCACTCAGAGGAGTGTTTATTGGCGTCCTTCCCTGATTGGCTGACTTTCAGAAGAGACGTGTTAGCACTGATTGGTTGACTTGCGAAAGCACGTGCCCCGAATTCTGTTGTTGATCCGTCCACAAGGTTTAAAACCAGGAATTTGTCTTGTGTCTTTATAATGTAACGGCTCCATTTTCTTTCCATTTTTGTCATCTCATTTTTGAGCTCTCCTTTCTTTTAAGTATCTTTTCACTTTTAGACTGCATTGTTCATCTCTTTCTCATTCCCTTTCTGTAGTATTTTATAAATTTGTCATGTCATTTCTTTCCTTTTTCTTTTTTTTTTTCTTTTTTCTTTTTTTTTAATTTATTTTCAGAAAGAAGGGAAGGGAGGAAGAAAGAAGGAGAGAAACATAGATGTGCAAAGAGAAACATGCATTGGTTACCTCTCTGTGCCCTCAACTGGGGGACCTGGCCCACAACACAGAGATGTGCCCTGCCCAGGAATCCAACTGCTGATCTCTTGGCTCAAGGGCCGGCTCTCAATCCCCTAAGCCACACCAGCCAGGGCCATGCCATTTATTTCAATTTTCTTCATGCTTAACATGGGCAATTTCATCCAGACATTCTACACAAATTTGTCCCCTGTGAAATAAACACACATTTTGTTTGTGTCACTTGTTATTCTCTGCAAGTTGCAAATCTATTACCAGTAAATTTATAAAGTAAGAGGTTCCACATAAAATTCAAGGTTTACAGCTTCTCTTGGGAAAGTATAAATCAGCTCTGACTGATGTGGCTCAGTTGACTGGGTATCCTCCTGCAACCAAAGGGTGACTGGTTCTATTCCAGCCAGGACACATGCCTGGGTTTCTGGTTCTGGCCTGGAGGGGCTGGTTGGGGTGCATATAGGAAGCAACCCATTGATGTTTCTTGCATCAATGTTTTTCTCCCATTCTCCCTCCCCTCCCTTTCTCTAAAAATAAAATACATAAATATATGTATATTTAAATCAGGAGACATAACATCACTGGACCTACATTCTCAGATGACAACAATTAGCTACAGAATTTTTACACTAGTAGTTCTTAAACTTCAATGAGCATCAGGACCAAAAAGGAGCTTGTTAAAACAGGTTTTCCTAGGCTCCATTGTCAGAGTTCAAGAAATTTGCATTTCTAACAAGTTCGCAGGTGTGGCTAATGCTGCTAATCTTTGGGCCCCACTTTAACAACTACTGCTGAAAATAAAGCTTTTGTTCTCCTGTTACTGCAAATCACAGCACTCGCTGTGGGTGATGCCATTATACCTAACTGGCATCACCCACTCACAACTCCTGCCTGGCCCCAGTGGGCAATTATATTTATAGCTCTTGTGATCTATTTGATCTGAATTTCCATTGACAACCTGACACCTGATCTTCCACAATCCACCCTACTGTTTAGAAGGCTGCATGCTGTGTATTATTAACTTTTCCCAGCCAAAGGGCACAGAGAGCTCCACTGGTAGGCCCCTGTTGAAGGTCCCAGGTCCTTGTCAACAGGAGATTTTATACATGTCCTGTACAGGGAGATGAACTTATTCCCATTAGAGAATACCCTCAAGTGACATTCCTCTAGCTCTGTTGGATCATGGGAAACAGCTAGACCAAATCTATTGGTTTTCTTGCCTCTGCTGAGGTCTCAAGAACTCACGATGCTCTTATCTTTTCCTTTAGGCTGCCTATTTACTAGGTAGGGTTCTTTTTCTTTGTACAATGGTGGATAATAGTGAAAATTCTCAGAATTTTGTCTCCAGCCTTCTTTCCTTGGGGTAGGTTTTTACTTCACTGTTTCACACCAGAATCTTCCTTATACTTTCTTGGCCACCACATTTTGAAGTCTTCGGCATGAATTTGTACACCTTTCCTAGTTTGTTTGCTGCTGGAGCTTTTTTCTTCTTCTTCTTCTTCTTCTTCTGTTTTTTACTTTTGTTGTTGTTATTATTTCTTTTGTGAGGTCTTTAGGGAGGAAGGATCTATAATCCAGCATCCATGAACCATCATCATGGTGAAGTCCAGCTGTGGATAATTGTATTGTTTCTGTTCTAAATGGCCAACCTCTTTCTATTTTTTAAAAAATTTCATTCATTATTTTTAGAGAGAGGGGAAGTGGGGGAGGAAGAAAGGGAGAGAAATATCAATGTATAGTTGCCTTTCACCTGCCTCCAACTTGGGACCAGGCTGGAAACCTGGCTTGGAACTTGGGTATGCGCCCTGACTGGGAACTGAACCAGTGACACGGGTTCACAGGCTGGCACCAATCCACTGAGCCACCAGCCAGGGCCGCAACCTCTTTCTAAACTTGTATCCTGCCCCCAGTGATCTCAAGTAAATCAGTCCTGGTTATCAGGATATTTAAAAGCTCCCAGGATATTCTCAAATACAGAAGAAGTTGAGAACCACTGCTATAGCTCAGTGCTTTGCAAATTTTAATGTGCATACCAATCATGGGGGGCGGGGGGCAGGGGGCAGTTAAAATTCAGATTCTGAACTGGAGGCCTAGGTTGTAGCTCCAGCATCTGCATTACTAACCAGCTTTCAGTGCTGCTGCTGCTACTGCTCCAATAACCTTGAATCTTGGTCCCTCACATCCTTAAGACTGACACGATGGTCTTGTCCTATCCCCTCTGTGCAGCAGACACTTGACATGAAGCAAGATACAGTCATGTGTATGGACTGTACTTTTTCTAAAGCTCTCCAGTGCCACAGTGAGTTCCAAATTAGAGAGACTAGAAATTCTCAAGTTCTTAGGGCTCAAAGGACTGTAAGAGAAGCATTCCCTTGAATCCTACTTCAAAACAGACTTATATTACATTTACCTATATACCTGGCATTTGCCATCACTTCTCCCAGGCATAAATAGGGTCACACAAATAGAAACGGCATTGCTAGTTTGGCACCCGCACGCCACAATGAGTCACGGAGTAAGGTGAAGCCAGGAGAGAAACAGTAAGCCATGTTGCCATCATTCCCAGTGCTGATGGATCCCAGGCGTCCAACTGTGCTTTCTCCATTAACTGTGAAAGACAGGGAGACATCACCAAAACAGGGACTCTCAGGAACGCTCAAGATAAATCTGAGCGGAGGCAAAACCTGGGACCAGGGCCAAACTGTGATAGCACAATGACACCACAAGATGGCGCCGTTGGCGCGAGGAACAGGAGCTGTCCGAAGCCGTGCATTGCGGATTTTGTTTCAGCCCTACTTTAGGACACAATCCTTAGGTGAATGAAAATTGTAAGAGTGAAAAATCAGAGCTGCTAGAAGCCGCTTTTCATCAGGCCAGGAACCTTTGACATTTAGAACAATCTAGCAATGTCTAAGAGGCACTGAAGGCTGACCTTTACAAGAAGGATCCTGGGGTTGTGTACCTGCTGGATTAATGAAAATGAAATCTTTTTCTGTAAACAAACACCAGTTTAAAAAAAAAAAAAAAAAACACAGAAAAACTCTTCCACTTTTCTCTTTTAAACTTTTTTAATCTATTGAGAGCTTATGTGAGTCAAAGAATGTTTAGTGGTTTAACTGCATTTTTCATTTAATCTCCAAAATAGCCCTTGGCCTTATTATTTTCCTCATTTTACAGGTGGGAAAGGCTGATCTGATTAAAGTAGTTTGCCCAAATCATAA
The DNA here is from genome assembly GCA_004026585.1 of Noctilio leporinus. Lineage (NCBI taxonomy): Eukaryota > Metazoa > Chordata > Mammalia > Chiroptera > Noctilionidae > Noctilio > Noctilio leporinus. The sequence goes on along the minus strand of PVIW01001474.1, from coordinate 277,340 downwards.
AGCCATGACTTAAACCCAATTCTATCTGTCCCCAAATCCTGTGAACTTAACCACCGTGCTACATTACCTCCCATTTAATGCTCATTCACATATGCGTATGTTCATACGTTGGTCTTTCTTTGTCTGGTGTTCTGTGAGTTGCAGCAAAACCATCTTACATGAGACAGTTCGATAGGGGAAGAGTGAGTACTCTAGGTGCCCATAAAAAGGGCACATAACACATTCTTGAGCAGCAAAAATTTCCTGGAACATTTTTATCCCTTCTTCCTAGTACTTCTTTATAGCATAAACTGCTTTCAGCTACCCAAAACTCAGCCTTCTCACAGCCGCCTAGGCAGTGTCCCGTGCTTAGTAACTAAACTCCCTCTTTTTACTACTTTCTGACACCTGCTTCCATCACCACCCACTAACAAATTTATCTTCGCTAAACTAATCTGTGAAATGGAGACCAAGCCAGTTGCATTCATTCTTCCTAAAGTGTGTATTATGTGACTGATGGTCACTAATTATATTGCCTAAACAAGGGGTGTATGGCTTTAACTAAAAAAAAATATTCAGTGATGATATTTCAGTCTATAATATGTGGCTTGTTCAAGGAGACAGACCCTCAGGTGAAGACAAAAGGTAGAGAAAAAGGATGAGACCAGCAGTAGAAAAGAATCAATTCGTGATGATGAAATGACACATATACTTGGTGCTGACCAGTCAATGATAAAAAGTAAAACTAAGAATAAACTCTCTCCTAGGCTAGTCCCTTAGTCTGAATGTGGTATGGTCCTCTTCTTAGATTTTTAAAATGTTCTCAACTGGAAAAGGACAAACTAATTAAGAAGCAAAGAAACCCGAGGAAATCATTGGCCATTAAAATGGTACAAACTATTCCAAAGTAATCAAATAGTTCTGCTTTTCTTTATATTAAAAAATCTATCAGATAAAGGGAAGATAAAACTCCATTTTTATCTCTTAATGAAAGAACTGACTCAAGCAACACAGATGGCAAATTAAACCACACGTTGAAGGTGGAAAAGGAAAGGCGAAAGGGGAAATGTGCAATGGAGGGGTCTGGCTGACGTTCTTGACCCCACTGATCTCGCTTAGTGGGACAAAAGACCTACTATGTACCTTCTGAATTGAAGCAGTATGAGGTCCCCAGTACATCCTATGAACTTGCACCCAAATATTTGAACCCATATCAAATAAATGTCTAGAACTAGTTTCCACTCTACAGAAAATATATGGGATAGGGAAACAAATCAAATGACTCCATAAGGGAGCAAATTTACAAATTCCCAATAGCTGGTAATGGATTCAGTTCCCTCGCAAAGCGGGAGGGTCTGCTGTGAAACAGAAAATCCTTAAGAAACATAAGAACCGAATGCAATGTGTGGACCCCAGATGAAACAGCCCATCAGTAGAGAGAGGACTTAAAACAACTGGGGAATTTTTACAAGGAGACTAGGTATTTGATGATACCAAGGAATTGTTGTTAACTTTGTCAGATATAATAACAGTATTCTAGTTAGACATGAATACATCCTTTTTAATAAAGATTTTATTTATTATTTTTAGAGAGAGGAGAAGGAAGGGAGGCAGAGAGGGGGAGAGGCATCAATGTATGGTTGTTTTTCACTTGCCTCCAGCTACAGACTTGGAGACCTGGCTTGCAACCTGGTTATGTGCCCTGACTGCGAATCGAACCTGCAACCTTTGGGTTCGCAGGCCAGGGCCTTAACCGTTGTGCCACCAGCCAGGGCTCACTTTTAAGAGATGTTTCCTGAAGTATATAAGAGTGAAATAACATTATTTGCCTTAAAATCTGAATAAAAGGAAGGAAACAGAAAATAAGATATATGAATCAAGTGTGGCATAATCTTTATAAAAGCTTAATCTTGGTGATGTGTGTATTGGGGTTCACTTTACTAGTCTCTATATGTGTATTTTTTCATAATAAAAATATATATTTTTTAATTGCTGTAAAGTAAAAAGGCCTGCCTATTTCGTGATATTTGGTAGGACAACAGAAAATTCAGTCGGTCAGTAAAACAATCTTCAGCCTATACTAGAGCTCCATGGGTGTTCAGCCAGGACCCACATGTCCATTCACTTTATTAAACTGCATTGCATTCCATTTACCCATCTCAGAAGGACAGATGGCACCGTCAGCCACGTTAGGACTGGATTCAGTGTTTCCAGACACGGGCCACAGAGCAAACTGCCAACCACTTGCTCCCTAAGACACTGACCTGCAAGTGTCCTGCCAGCTGTGAGCTTGGGCCAGGGGCCTGTTCAAAGCCGGAACTCCAACAAGGAAATGATCCATGATGCAGGTGGCTCTAGAGCCTACGAAAGAGGCTTGCCCTCATTCACAGTCTGAGAATGCAAAGGAAAACATGCTGATATTTTCAGGCTGTGGAAAATCACAGCAATTGAAAACACTGGGGCCCCCCTGGCTGGTGTAGCTCAGTGAATAAGGTGCTGGCCTGCGAATCCAAAGGTCACTGGTTCGATTCCCCAGCCAGGGCACATTACCAGGTTGCAAGCCAGGTCTCCAGCCAGGTCTGTAGCTGGGGGCAGGTGAAAGTCAACCATACATTGATGCTTCTCTCCCTCTCTGCTTCTCTCCCTTCCCCTCTCTGAAAATAATAAAATAACATATTTTTAAAAAGAAAGAAAACACTGGCTGAAGATGCAAGGAAATGGATGTTCTCATTCTTTACCAGTGGGAATGTAAACTGGAACAATGTCTACAGGGGACAATCGGCAGCATCTAGTAAACTTACAAATACGTATATGCTCTTTGGCTCAGGAAATCCTCTTGTATTAATTTATCCTACTTACACTTGCTCCCACCACATACCATGTTTGTCCAAGGTTATTCATCACCGCATTGCTTGTAATAGAAGATGATTTAAAAATGTAAATACCTATCAGAAGGGGACTGCGGAATAAATTATGAACAGCGCAAACAATGAATTACTATGTAACTTTTTAAAGTAAAGAAATCATTTCTATAATTATACCAAATTATCTCCAAAGTATATTAAGTGGGGGAGGGGGGGCATGATAAAGCAACTGTGTGTGTAGTATACAATCTTTATGTAGAAAAAGAAAAAAGAATACCTCTACTTGTGTATGTCTAAAATATTTCTAGAAGGACTTCCAACACATTAACAGTGTTGGTTGCCTTCAGGTAGCTGAGAGAAGGCAGAATATTCTCTTGACACTTGAGCTCTGTGAATGGGTGACCTGTTCAAAGAATAGAGATAAAAATAATTTCCTAACAACTGCAAACAAGAAAGAGTCAGTCAACTTTCAGACGGAGCTGAAAGGGAGACAGTGACCTGTTGGGGCTGGGTTGGGGCAGGGCTGGAACGTGGGCCACAACCCAGCAGAAAGAATGAAGTGCAGCTCGAGGCCATTTGAAGCCAGATCAGCCACATCACTGTAGCTGATCAAACTAATCCTAGTTTCATCTTGCATCCAGGCTGCTCTCTCCAGATGCCATGGCATCTGAAATCTCGGGGAGGGGACTCTGGAACCTAACTGGACCTGTCTGAGCCCCAAAGCCTGGTAATCGGAACACTAGCAATGGTAAAGCTGGCAGGACCAAGCTCTGTAATGAGCTCTCAGGGAAGAAAGTCTGGGGACCCCACAGGACCATGTGACCCAGAGGGAGCAGCTTGGTGACTCTGGGCCTTCTGCTGAGTAAGTACACAAATAGAAATGAGTCACTGGAACAGTGTATAGTGGATTCAAGTTCTTTTTTCAAATACAGGCAGTGCCTATTTTTTACATCTATAAAACATGTACCTGTAAAAGAAATAAAAGCATAACCAGGAAAAATAATATCTATTAGGTAGGGCTGTTATAAAGATAAATGTGTCAATACATGCCCAATATGTGGCAAGAGTTAAAGTAAAGGTTAGTTATCACTATCAGGAAGAAAAAGATGAGATTTGGGAATACCTAAAGATCAGAATATATGTAGCATCTGTACTGCTTGATGGCTGTCAGTCATAAAGTGTGAGCGCATGTGTCCACAAACCACACCATGTGACCACTCTGAAGGAGGACAGGATGTAGGGTCTTGGAGCCAAGATGGGCCCATGGGTCATCATCTCCTGTGCCTGGGGTTGTCCCTTGTAGTGCTCACTGTATGCATTTCTCTGCTTCTTTCCTTAAGTGAAGTTTCTTCCCTTTTGTGACTCCTGCTCTGCTCACATTCATTGGCTGGAGCCTCAAAAAGTAATCTCTGCCCTGGCTGGTAGCACAGTGGATAAGGCACCAGCCTGCGAACCCAAAGGTTGCTGGTTCGATTCCCAGCCAAGGCACATAACCAGGTTGCAAACCAGGTCTCCAGCCAATCTGTAGCTGGAGGCAGGTGAAAGGCAACCATACATTGATGTCTCTTTCCTTCTCTGCCTCTCTCCCTTCCCCTCTCTCTGAAAATAATGAATAAAATCTTAAAAAAAAAAAAAAAAAGTAATCTCTTCCCCCACCATAAGAGCTACCTGTTGAGATGGCAGAGAGACAGGACAGAAGAAAACTGAATCTACCTACAGATCTGCCAAACTCATTTTACATGGGCTTAAATTTTTACATGTTAAGCCACTGAAAATTTGGTCTTTGTTTGTTACCACAGCATAGCCTAGACTAACCTGACTAATATGGCCCCTCAACCCCTATTGGCTCTGAAGGTAGCAGTGGAGGGACATGAATGTATTTTCAGTAAAACTACATGAGCTTAAAAAATGCTTTTGCTTTTAGAGGGAATTTGATCAATGAGGTGTGGTGACACCTATTAGCTTCTAGGCTGGCCAGAATCACAGGTGGTTTGTAACAAATGTCATTTGCTCAGGTAAACAAGCTCTTTCAAAACATTGGGCTCACAGTGGCATAAGGTTGATAAAACAGAACTTTTCATTCAAAAACAATTGTTGGAAAATATGGATTAGCTTCTTTCTCATTTTAGAGATGAAAATAGAGATCCAGAGGAAGGGGTCAGGGACTTATCCCATGTCACACCTAAGCCAAACCAAGAAACAACTTATCAAGAGAAAGATGGAGAGTGAGAAAGAAAGACCAAGGTCAACAGTCACTTGGAGCTGTCAGGACCAAAGAAAATTCTTCCCTTCTTTAGGGCAGGGTTTGAGAAACTGAATGCTCTAGATGAGTCAGGCTCAAATTCAAAGGAGTGAGACCAAGGCAGACACCAATTAATTTGTTTTCATGAAATATTGCTGTATCTCTAACTTTTTCCAGAAAGGCCCAAAAGCTTGGTGTGTGTGTATGTGTGTGTGTATGCATGCATGTGTGTGCATGTGTGAGAGAGAGTTCTCCCAATTTAAAAATATATTTTATTGATTTTGATGTTACAGTTATCCCAAATTCTTTTCCCTTTGCTCCCTTCCACCCAAGACCTCCAGTCCCACCCTCCCTTAATTTATGTCCATGGGTTGTGCATATAAGTTCTTTGATTTTACCCTTTCCTCCATTATCCTTAACTTCCCCCCTATCTATTTTGTTTGTACCCACCAACTTTCCTAATCCCTGAATCCTTTCCCTGTTTCACCCCCCTTACCCCTCCTAGCTGATGACCCTCCCAATGATCTCCATACCTGTGGTTCTGGTCCTATTCTGATTGTTTGCTTAGTTTATTTTTGTTTTTGTTTTTATCTTTTAGGTGTTGTTGATAGTTGTGAGTTTGTTGTCTTCTTAATGTTCATAATTTTGATCTTTTTCTTAAATAAGTCCCTTTAACATTTCAGATAATAATGGCTTGGTGATGATGAACTCCTTTAGCTTTACCTTGTCTGGGAAGCACTTTATCTGTCCTTCCATTGTAAATGATAGCTTTGCTGGACAGAGTAATCTTGGTTGCAGGTCCTTGTTTTCCATCACTTTGAATACTTGCCAGTCCTTTCTAGCCTTTTGAGAAATCATCTGATAGTCTTCTAGGAACCCCTTTGTAGGTAACTCTCTTCTTTTCTCTTGCTGCTATTAACATTCTTTATCTTTAATCCTTAGCATTTTAATTATTATGTGTCTTGGTGTGATCCAATTTGGACCTAGGTTGTTTGGGACTCTCTGTAGTTCTTGGTCTCGTATGTCTATTTCCTTCACCAAATTTGGAAAGTTTTCCTTCATTATTTTTTCACACAAGTTCACAATTTCTTGCTCTTCCTCTCCTTCTAGCACTCCTATAATTCAGATGTTGGCACATTTAAATCATCCCAGAGGCCCCTACGTTCTCCTTGTTATTTTCAACTCATTTCCTCATTCTGTACTGGTTGACTGTTTATTTCTCCCTTACATTCCAAATCATTGATTTGAACCCCATTTTCCTTCCCTTTCCCCTTTGTGTGTATTTCCCTTTGTTCTACTTAACCTAGCCTTCACTTCTTCCCTTCTGCATTTGCCACATTTAAGGATATCTATCAAGTCTGTGAGCATCTTTATCACCAGCGCTTTAAACTGTGCATCTATCAGGCTGGCTATTTCTATGTTTCTTAGTTCAGCCCCTGGGACCTTGGTCTATTCCCTTTTTTGAGGCCTAGTTCTCTGCCTCCTCAACTACACAGGCTGCTGTGTCTGATTCTGCATCTTAGGGGGAATTGTCACACCTGTTACACTATAAGAGGTGGAGCCTTTTGAATGTGTCAGTGACAAGTGACCTGTTTCACCACTTTGTGTCACTGTATGTGGGGAAGAGTGCTTGCTCAACTCACATTTTTTTCCAGGCACTTCCCCTACTTCCTGTATGGGATTGGCACCTATCTAGCTGTTGCCTTAGCCCTGGTTCCCAGAGTGGGTGAATCTATGGATGTTCCAGGATCATGAGGGCCTCTAAACAAACAGACTCTGCTGAGAGACCAGTAGTTTCTTCCTCTGCCCCAACACCCACTGGTTTTCACAGTCAGAAGCAATGAGGCCTTATTTCCCATCCTACCCACTCACCTGGCACTGGCACTACAAGCTGCTGGGGTTGGTCTGGTGCTGGGAACACTCAACAGGTGTCCCTATAGTGACTGTGTTTTCCAACGGTCAGCACAGTTGCCAGCCCCACCACAGTTGACACGCCTATGCCACCAAACCATTCTGCCAAACTGTGTCCTCTCTGCCCCAGCTCCACCCATCCTATCTGTTTGGATGAGTACTTCTTTATATCTTCATTGGACTTCTGTGAAGCTCAATATTTTAGAATTTCTCACCAGAAATTCTCTAGTTTTTGAGGTAGATATATCCATTTCTGGTTGTGGAAGGAGACACAGCATCTCTGTCTACACCTCCATCTTGGACTTCTTTGATCTCCCAATTTGTAAACATTGGTATCATTTGAGAAGAAAAATGAAAATTCCACTCTAGTCAACAACGAAAGACAACTAAGGGTTGGATAAGGCCTTCAGCCCATCTAGTTACAACCTCAGCTCTCCTGTTTCCATCCCTTACAGGGATGTTACCATGACCACGGCCATAGCAACAGTTAGGCTATAAAAGCATTGTAGAATTGCCAGATTTATCAAGTAAAAACACAACATACCCTGTTACATTGGACTTCAAATAAACAATGAGTAATTTTCTAGCATGAGTGTGCAAAGGCAATATCTATATTGTAGGATAGTCTAGGCAATACTTACATAATATTGCCTTTGACAAACTTAGAGATACAGATGATAAATAGGTAGATAGATATACAAATATTGCCTGGGATACAGTTATACTAAAACATTATTCACTATTTATCTGAAATTCAAATTTAACTGGTGTATTGTATTGGCACTTGACCAAGGCAGATCATCTCTGAGCTCTTTTTTCTTTGGCTTCAATTGGCCAGGAAAACTAAGGTTTGGGAGGCCAACTAGGCTCAGAGAAGGTCTCTAAAGCTTTAGAATGTGAAATATTGCTGGGTCAGTGCAGGAAGGAGTAAAATTATTCCCACCACAGGGAGGGCACTCCCATGGACACCTGAGGCCCTGGACCGCTGGCACTGGCTGCATGGTCAGGTACCCCTAGCAAGCTGGTTTCCCTCTGGGTGGTAGGTCTTCAGGCCCCAGCAAGAATGCACATTCCTCTCTCCCCATCCCTCTGGTCCATGGGATCCAGCCAAGATTGATCCTCTCCAGGCTGCCCTGGCTTCCACGGTACCCATGCAGTGAGGACTGCAGCTAGATGCTCAAAACACCAGAGCACAGGCTTGCTCACCTCCTCTGCCCTCCAATCACTCATCACACCCCGGGGTCCTAGTGGGGTCTGCAGCACTGTGGAGCTCCGCTGGGGTGGCCCCAAGTCTCCTCCTCCCACCTCCTGTGAGGGGGAGGCCACCCCAGAAGCTGTGATTCTCCCTCCTGCACTGTTTGACATCATCCATTGTCAAGAAGGAAAAACCTTTCCTCTGCACTTATGTTAAGTAAGACCCATAAATTAACAATACGGAGTAACAGGAAAAAGGCATACAATTTTTATTAATATTTACATGCATATGATGTTGTAAGAAAGAAGTGAAACTCAAAGACATGGTTAAACACCATGGGGTTTAAATATCGTTTTTAAAAAAGGAAGGAGGGGGAAGTCAGAGCTTCCAAAGGTGATAAATGGGGCTACAGGGAGCCTGACTAGAAAATACATAGGGAAACAAGTGGAAGATAAGGGCTATTATAGTAAGGCCTGTTCATGCAAACTCATCTTGGTCTTGTCTCCCCACCTTCAATAGTAAGAGTCACACCTTCTTCAAAGGGAAATTCATGCCCCACTTTTAGGCAGCTATGGGGAGGGCAGAGAGCCCTTCCTGCATCTATTGATTCCCAATTGCCTTCCATGCAAAAAATCCTTATGTAAAAGTGGCATGTTTAGAGGTGGCATATTCTGAGCCTCTAGACCATCTTGCTCCCTGGTGGATATTCCTGTTGGTCACCACTGTCCCTAAGTCTTCCACAGACCATGGGCCTCCCACAGTGAGCAGGGTCTGAACTGCAAACCTACACATGGTGGAAGCCCTGCTCTGCCCAGAGAGAACCTCCATCTCTACCGACCCCTTCCTCCTCTTCCTCCTGCCTCACAAGGAACCTCCTGAAGGCAACTGTTTCCCCATCTTCATGTCAAAACCCACACAGACTGGATCTAACTCCAAGTGTAGAGAAAAAATTCCCTATGAGAAGTTTTCCTTGTAATTGATGAAACCAGTCCATAACTATGAAGGGTAAATCATTGTCCTCTCACCCCAAGCCCTGTGGGGGTGACTTACCTAATGTCACCATTACTTTTGTACTGTGGTGTAGACACCCTTTCCCGCAGGAGCCTCATTACAGGAAATCAGACAAATTCTCATGTGCCTTTTACATGGGAGACTATGCTCTTCACCTGGCAGCTCACTGAAACATAAGTAATCTATTCTCACATGATGTGACTAGTAGATTTGTCTTTTCCTCCCTCAGGAGAGGGCTGGACTGGGCTCTCTCTGGAAGGGTGGGCTCCAGACTGGGTGGATTTCAGTGATGGTCACTGTCATTGTGGATTCCTGAAGGGCAGAAGGGTGTCTGCTCCCAGAGCTTCCGTCTGAGGAGGTTGGAGGAAAATCCAGGCCCTAGATTCTGAACAGACATCTCAGGGCATTTCAAATGCAGGGCTGTGCAGGCAACATTTTGAGGAGCTTTGGACTAAATAATCTTCCTGGTTTTCTATTATTTCGCAGTTTAATACAGTTGTGACTTAAAATCACATTTCCTTCCTGGCGATTTTCATACTTGATTTTAACCTGGGAACCATTTTACTGTCATTTTACTTGAAATCCTTTCTTTGGAAATCTCTGCGGTCAACAGGCACAGCCATCAGCGAAACAAACAAACTCGGGGGTGAGTTCACTCACTGGTCCAGAGGCTGAGGCATCTCAGAAATTCCCTGCAGATCCAGTATCCAGCAACTGGGGTGTATGAATGCCTTGGTCTGTAGTCACAGCAGTCCCAGGACGGGAGGAAATCCTAGAACTCAAATAAAACAGAAAACGGCAAAGATACCTTTGAACAGCCTCGCACCTTTTTTCTTTGGCCAAGGGATTATTTATGACTGAAGAGCAGAGGAAAAATGCTGATTTCATCTGTTTTACCCTCACTTACCTCCAGGGGACAGCAGAATCAGGAAGAATATGCAGTAACAGTAACGTTGTAGACCATGTGTCATGGTCTGTCCCTCCGTACTTGATGGGTCCCTGATGGAAAGGGAGGGTAGAAAGGGTTTTGGTTGCTAAGATGCCCAGCATCTGCAGCCACAGCTGCACTTTCCATCTCTGACGGAGGTTATCTCTGGACCCAGGAGAAAACCAGGGGGCTGGGCAAAGAGCTCTGTGAACTCAAAAAACCCTGTGAACTCACGCCCACAGAATGGATCCGAACTGCTGAGACTGAAACCCACTTCTGCAGACTTGTCCTTGGGCAAGTTACTTCTTTGCTTCCTCATCTACAGTATCAAGGTCAGGGATGGTAATACTACAGACCCATGTAGTTGCTGAGAGATAAAATGAGTTAATAGAGGTTGATCACTGAGAACAGTGGCCAGCACCGGTTATGTGCTTTATAAATGATTGCTCCTGCGTTGCCTATAACTCCAAACCGCTTTTGGAAAATGACATGCTCTGAATAGCACTGGTTTTTAATAAGTTAAGTCACATTTGAATCAGATCTAGACAGGTATTTTTAAATAATAGCATCAAACAGGTGCTTTGAATTGCTAATTTGAATAAATCAGTGGTGGATTAACAAGATTTTTTCAATGGGTATAAACATGGATATATAGACATGGTTCTGACATATACACAGAGGGCACTTTGGCAAATCAAATACTCCATTTAATAAGGAGTTATTTATGCATCAGGAATGACTGCCAATTTTCAAAACTCAAGATATATAATAAAACATTTTTAATATTAAAACGCATTAGACATGATGTTTCTTGAAGATTCAGGGTTTGCAGTGAACCGCGGATGTTACTGCATTGGAGCTAAACTAACAGACAGGCTGGTTCACAGAGCTCTGTTGGAGGAAGGAAACTGTACACATGTGTTTGCTGCATGCATTTTCATTCATTTGTCAGCTTTGTTTTCCACACACTGTTGTCTACTCAGTCCCAAGGGACATCTGTCTGCCTGGCTGTTGGTGCCCTGAGCTGGTTTGAGCAGAGAAAATATGTACAGACATGCTGAGGTCAGAATGGAGGCCTGAGGAAGCCAATGCAGGCAGCAGGGGCTCAATAAAGTCAAGTTCTCTACCTCTCCTTCCAACAACTCCCTAGATTTTCTATTTCAACACCTGTGAGTGAGATTTTTGGAAACTCTTAAGTGAACTGAAACTTCCTATTTTCTCAAAGGGAACAGGTTGAGAGAAATGGGGTGGCAAAGATGTATCGATGGCTTTCACAGCTAATCCTTCTACAGCTCAAGGAGTTCTTATGACCCATCCGCTCTTTTTCCTTCTGTCTGTTTTCACTCAGGGTCCCTGTTGCAAAGCAGAAAAAGGCGCTTCCCAAAACATCAACTTTCTGGTGTGACAAATTGGGGAAAAACAAACATTCTGGATTTCAGCTTCTTGGCACAATACACAAAGTACACAACCCCCATAGCAGCCTGTGTCACCCAGTGCTCCCCAAAGACAGAAGCCAATGAGAAGGCCGGGGTCTGCGTGGGAGCCAGTAGTCTTATGGTGAAGACAGAGCCGCTTGCATTGCCATATAGCAGCCCTGCACTGAAAAACAGCTGGGCCCCGAGTCAAATTCACCTGCCCTCCCTCCATAGAAGCCATCACACACCTGGTTCCATCATGCATGAGTGGAAGACAGAGAGTCCTTCTCCCCCAAAGAACTTTCCATTTAAGTCATAGTACAAGTGTGAGACTGCGGTTTCAACCACCAAGCTATGTCTCAATTCTGGAGAGATCATTTTTCTGAACAACTGGTGAGTTTATGTTTGGTTAAGTCCAGAGGCTTTGCCCAGGGTACATGACTCTAAACACAGCCTACCAACTCCAGCCAACTCTCAGAGTCCAATTAGTAAATAAACTCCATTGTAATTTAAGGAAAACCCACTATCCTTGCTATTTATCTTCACACTGAAATCGAAAATGATACTGTGGGAACTTTGAAGCATATCACTGCATAGACCATCAGCAAAAGGCAAGATTGCCTCTTCTGAGACTTCTCTGGCCTCTAAGATTTGAATTTGAGAAGGATGCATTCAGAAATGATTTTTTTCCAGTAATGACAACATTCAGTACCACATAAGAAATAAAATTGAAGCATTGATCTTAATCTTCAAATATAGGATAGCTTTAATATTAAAATTAACATATAAATTTAGCATCCATCTTATTTTCGACTCACTTCTGCTGAGTAAATGCACATATAAAGAATGAATCACTGAAACAGTATGCAGTGAAATCAACTTCATTTTTCAAATATGTCAGTTCAGATGCAGTCAGTACCTGTTTTCTGGGCACCCAACAAATGTTCCCAAAATGAACTCATCCCTCCCATCACCTGCCACTGATCTAGCCATAGTGCAACCTGGGGACTACGGAAGATGAGTTGTGATGGGCAAACTCAGGACTACGTGACTACTACAGTGCATACCCCTTTCTATGGTGCAACTTCATTTCATAAATTGTAAGTGTCCTCAGGCACTTAGAAACCTGCCATTTAACTACCACAGCCTGGACCACAGAGCTAGAGTCACTCCCCTTTTCTGTGGTAACTGTTTGTCTCTCCAGGTTGCTCTACTATTGATTTCGATCACAGCCATGCACCTAACAAATGCCGTATTTCTTAACACATATGTGAAATTACCTTTTCACATATTTTTTTGCATCATCAAGAGCGGTGATGTTGCACAGTAAGATACCACCTCACACTTGTCAAAATAGCTATGATCAATAAATCCATAAATGACAAGTATTGACACGGATGTGGAGAAAAGGGAACCCTTGTGTACTGTTGGGGGATTGTAAATTGGCACAGCCATTATGGAAGACAGTATGGAGGGTCTCTTAAAAAATAAAAACAGAACTGTAATATGACCCACGGATCTCTCTTTTGGGTATATCTCCAAAGAAAATGAAATCACTCTCTCAAAGAGATATCTTCGCCCCCATGGTCATTGCAGCATTATTCACAGGATAGGGAAACATCCTAAGTGTCCATCAATGAATGAATAAATTAAGAAATATTATTGACTAAAGGGAATAAGCCAGCCACAAATAGACAACTACTGAATCGATCCCATTTATACATGGAATCTAAAAATGCCAGTCACTGAAACAGAGAATGGTGTTTGCCAGGGGGCTGTGGGGTGAGAAAAATGGGGGGGATGTTAAAGGATACAAATTCCAGTTATAAAATAAATAAATTCTAGGGATCTAATGTACAGTATGGTAACTATAGTTAATAGTACTGTAGTGTATAATTGAAAGTTGCTGAGAATAAATCTTAAGTGTTCTCACCACAAAAGAAAAAGGTAATTATGTGAGGTGGTAGATTTGTTAACAGACCTTATTATGATCATCATTTCACAATATATCAAGTCATCACAGAGTACACCTTAGATTCACACAATTTTATGTCCAGTATATCTCAATAAAACTGGGGGAAGGAAGATTGTTGACTTTTTATTTTATTTTATTGTTGTTTTTTAAATTTTATTGTTCTCCGCCGTACTTTTCTTAAAACTAAAACCTCGAGGGAAAAATCTATCTCCAGGAGTCACTGATAAAACAGGAGCCACAGAATAATGAAGGGTCAACAGCATAAACAATCTGAGAAGCTGCAAGCAGCACTTCTCTTAAGAGGAAAGAACATGCACCTTATGATAATCTCTGCCCTTTACCAATCAGAAGCTTCCAAAGCAGGCGTTTCTGATTCCAAATGTGGACTCAATCTAATCATTGACACTGAAGTTATTTGAACTAGATCCAAGGCATGTACTATGACTTCTTACAAGTAGATAGGGGTGGAAGGATGATTAGAAATCTCTAGTATGAGTTTGTACCCCCTGGCCCATCTATGAGGTGTAGGTCTTAGAAGAAAACCCGAAGATGTGACACAGACAGAGGGGGCTCTCAAAGCTTAGGGAACTCAAGAATTAACCTGGAGAGGATGATAAAAATATAGGTGCTTACGCTACCAAGGGTTCTGAACTCAGTAAGCAGGGCCCAGTAATCTTAATAAGAAGTAAAGCATTGCTAGCAGTTCCTAGTCTAGCACAATGGACAGAAGTAAAGCTTTGGGGTGCCTGGGTCACACTTTGAGACAAACTGCTGTGGAACAACATGCCAACCCACTGACACACATATTAAATGAACAAAGCGTTTGCTCTAAGACTAGTAGTCGACAGGCTCTCACTAGAAGGGGAGAGAAGCACTGTGGTTTAATGTGGATTAACTTGAGGTAAGACCGGCTTAACTCAACTGCAAGTGGACACCCAAGCACCCACATATTTTATCTATGTGACAGACGGGATTTAACTGGGAGTTGGTTGATATTTTTCTCTTTTCATCCAGATGTTCAGTTTCATGGGAAAGAGTAACTGGTGCCCATGAGCAGACAAGGGTTCACGTCCCTTGAATTTTACATGCCTTTGCAGGATGGTCTTGGAGTGGAGCTAGAATCTACTTTACCCACAGGGGGCTCAGTTGTCAGGATTACAGAGGAAGTAAGACTGTACACTGAAAGCCAGATGGACATTTTTAACAACCAATTTCTTCCTCTTGACCCCTGACCATCCCTACCCCACCACAGTAAACATATTTTGCTACAGAAGATTACACGGAGGACTAGACATACCTGTACCAACCCACGAATAAGATGCCTTACAGATAATTCCATTTTGCCGGACACTGTAAAAAAGAAGATATTGACTTTGATGATCTGTGAGTGAAATCAAGCTATACGAATGCTGTATCTTAAGCCAAGTTTTGTTCGATCCATATCATTCAACCTGAAGGAATAGCAGCTGAAGATCTCATAGCACCATCAGCTCATGTGGGACCCATTATTCTTACTGCTTATTAAATAAATGTAGATTAACTTTTGAGATGAAGATATACTTGAAAATACATCTGTTCTAGGTAGGCCCAGACATTAGCCCATCACTACCGCATAAAATGTCCTGAATGTCTTTACAATCCAAGGTCAAAGTAATACTCTCCACCTCCTTGCTCTCCTCCTTTATATAAATGCTGTTTAAATATAACTCTAAATTGTATTTACTTTTCAACACTCTGATATGTAACTGTGTCAATTAAATACACATTAGTCCAAGAATAATAATTTTCCCCACTAAAAGGTATCTCAGTCGAAAAGTGCCCAGCAGTGGAAGTCAGCTTCCCAACCCCAGTTGAGGGAGCATTTCAGGCCAAGAGGACTTGCCCTCCCCTCCCTAACCCCCTTAAGAGGGAAGCTATTTCTACATCCTTGTCACGGAGATGCTTTTATTTATCTGCTTATTTCTTTTCCTTCCCACCTTCCTAAGTTTGTCTGACCTAAGCAGTCATTTTCCCTTTTAAGCACTCTGAAAAATGAAAACAGTATGAGAAGTGGTTGGTGTGGGCACTATTTAGTATAGTTTTTTGAAAATCCACTTTTAAATATATCTGAGCAAAAAGTTTGACATATACAGTACTCCCAAAATGCTTTTAAGATTAAGGGGAGCACTGACCAGTGCAGCTCAGATGATTGGGTGTTATCCCACAAGGTGAAAGGTCACAAGTTTGATTCCTGGTCAGGGCACATGCCTGAGGCTGGTCCCAAGTCAGGGTGTATAGGAGAGGCAACTGATCCATGTTTCTCTCTCACATCGATGTCTCTCTTTAAAAATAAATAACTCTAAAATTTTTTAAAATTAAATTAAGGAGAAAAAGCCCTGGTTTTCAATGTTTTGTGGTGGTCATCTTCTTCAAGTAACAAGAGGGAATTCACTTTTACATCCCAAATGTAAAGCTATAGAACTTAATAGAAATAACAGTTTTCATATATTAAATGTTTTCTCTTTCTGGTGCCATGCTAAGCACTTTACTTACTTCCCACATGGTAGACGGTCTTATTTTCACATTGTTTCTAATGGGATTCTCCATTATCATCCCTGCTTGGACTTATAGGCAGGTAATTTGGAGAACAGTATACAAGGAGGATCCCATTATGCAGATTAGACACTCAATAAGTATCTGTTAAAGAAATAAATGAATGGATAGAGGGACTGAATTAACTCTGTTCTTGAACAATAAATTCCTTTTCTGACTGCAGCCCCAAACTTTGTTATTCATGTTTCTCCAGGAGTGTCTCACTGAACTAAACACCTTGATTTGGGATCCATGTGCTAGCCAGCAGTGTCTACATCAAGTTTCTATTTTTAGAGCTCCTTCTTCCACAAGTAGAAATGACATAAACCAAAATCATCTCCTTAGTTTATTTCTTCTAGAGTCCTTAGCATGCTACATTAACCTGACAAAGCTTAATCTTGTGTTCATTTCACAATACATTTCATGCAGTTCACAGCTGTGATTGGTTTTACATCGGCATGACACATGTTTCGATTCAGCCATGTGAAAAGAGTAATTCTTAATGGAGTTTGTCTCTGAAAACTGTCCAGGCTTAAATAAGCGCATGAGCAGTTCGCTCTATTCTTATGTGCAGTCTCTCTTTAAAATGCAAGAAGGATTTCTAGCGTAAGACTATAATGTCCCTGTTTGTAGTCCATTTGCAATTGAACCATTTCCTTTAGGTTTCACATATCCTGAGGAATCCTTTTACAAAACTGCATTCAAGTATACTATTTTATTGAACATTCCAGATTGAGTTTAGGAGCAAGGCTGACATTCAGCTTTACATCCCCAAATAAATCTTCTGTGGACCCAGCTTTCCCAAGACTATTCTTAGCATCAGACTTTCTTTTACAATCAACATTCAGCACTAAAGCCACAGAGCTGAGCTATTTGGCATTTTCCAGTGAAGTGCAAGAAATTAAATAAGTTATGTTTTTATTGCTAATGTATAGAATCAAGCACAGTCACTTTGTCAAACAGAAGAAAAAGGTATACACAGGATGTGGCCCCTCCTCAAGGTCCCCTTCCCCAAACCCAGGGTTCAAATGCACAACACATGTCACCTGGTCACCTCCTGTCTGGTACCACTTTAAGAAGATGTGTTGAGTATTCTCGAGTCTGCGGAGTCAGATCTCTCATCATAGTCCTCCTCGGTGTAAATGGACTGCTTTGACACAACAGGGCACCCATCATCAGGGATGGAGATCCGAGGGTCTTCCGGGGTGCGAGTGGGGAGGACAGGTGAGCTTCTGAAGACGCTGGTAGAGTTACTGGGGAATGGGCTGACATACTGGGACCTCAGCTGGTACTGCTGCTGCAGCGTCATGGTGTTCCACAGGGTGACATCGTTGGGCAAAAAGGGGCTCGACTGGTTTCTTGCCAAAGTATTCCTCAGCATGAGCGGGTACCGCGGAGGCTGGGGGAAAGGGTGCTGCAGGGGCACGGCCAAGGGGTTGGGAACAACCGTACTGGAGTCTGCAGAAAACCTCAAGGTGTCTGGGACTCTGAAGGCCGATCCCACGGACCATTTGGAGGAGGAGATGGGGTAGGAGCTCAAGGTGTGTTCAAAGATGTGCCCGTTGGAGGGCAACATGAGACTCTCCGGCTCTGCTGAAGTTCGGTCAGCCGTGGAGATGGAGGACCGGCTGGAGAGCAGGACCTCCACGGCGCTCACCAGGTCCCCCCCGCAGCCCTTCAGGATCAGCTCAAGCACCGTGGGCTTCTGGTTGGGGAATATTTTCTTTAACACTTCCAGAGGGGGTCTGTTGGCTTTCAAGCTGAAGGGCAGAGACACGGTCCCCGAGGGGCCCTCGATCAGGAGGTGATTCTGTTCCCCGTGGTACTTGGGACTGTCGGAGCGGCTCTCAGGGTTGCCGCCGTTTTTCTGGACTGCATACCCACCTTCGTCCACCGACACAATCTCGGGGCTCTCTGGGGTGAAGCAGCCCTTATTTTTTGCAACATCTGGAGAGCTCCTCTGGTCGGTGTCTTTGTCACTGAAGGTCTCTGTGTTGTCTGCCATGCTGCTGTCCCCAAGTCGCTCTTCAGACAAACCTGAAAAGCAGAGAACAGCTGGGTTAATCCTTCCCTGGTGTGCATAAGGAGGAACAGATGTGCTCAGGAGCGAACCCTGCAAGGCCTTTCTGTAAGGGGAAATGCGTCCCATGGGTTATAACATATTGCAACCCTTTTAAAAAAGGAAAAGAAATCCAAACCATGTCATTGGCAAATGGCAAAACATAAACACACACACACAGACACACACACACACATGCCCTGAATATAAAAATCTAGAAACCAAAGTGATTTTTTCAAAATGATGCATGCTGAAAAGCTTGTCTTAAACATGAAGGGCCATGATACCTAGACCCACAGAAGATGTGGCTGCCTCGTGTACAACCTGAACAGGAATGCTCTATGGGGCTACGTATACACAGCCCAGGGAAGAGCAGGCAAATGAGCTCAGGCTTTTCTTCTGGCTCCTATTCTGCAAACGAGGTGGTTGGTGTAATCTAAGGTCATAATCAGTCAGTCGGTGCATAACCCATACACCACAGGAAATTTTAATATTTTTAAATCCATTTCCCATGTGTGGATTTCTTAATATGTCTTGTGAACCAAGACATATGTTTCAACATGATGCGTGCACAATAACTCATTGATATAATTGCCCAAGTGAAAGAAAGCAGCCTCTATACATTGAATCTTTCTTTAAAAGCCATCTGAGGGACTGGCACACTTGGTTATCCATAACTTGCATTAGAAGGCAAACAACGCCAGCTGTGCATTCTGGGTAAGAGGGCAGGTTGCGGGAATGGAAGAAGGAAGGGACTTGAGGGAGTTGTGGGGTTGTACCAGGAGCATGACCCATCCATGACACAATGCGTCCATCACTCCAGGACCTGCAGTACAAGAGGGAGATAGGCTTTCGTGGACTGTTTTATTTTTATAAGTAATGTTCATGGAAAAAGAAATGAAAGAAACCTTCTTGAATTATTCTAAAAGGGGGGGGGGGGGAAGCTTCCCAAATGAAGCAGGGATTTGCTGTGAGATAAACCAGTTATAAATTTAACATTTTGGCCTAAGACATTTTCCCAGGATGGGCTAGCATTACAGTGCTAACCAGGCAGAAAGGAGAGCTTGCTTGCAGAAGTAAATTCTAACAGACCTTTATAATAAAGAAACATAATCTTTAGTAATAAGCTATATACAACTGGATTTTTATGTGTTTTAAAATGTGAGCTGGCCATGTCTACTCAAAACCAATGTAACCGATCTAAAGACGACAATTATTAATGAGTCACTTGTTGGGTTGTAAACAATTGGTTTGCCTGTGTTTCCTACTTCCCTGCCTGAATAGCCCCATTGTCACCTCCCCTGTGTGCATACCTGATGATGTGCAGATAGCTAGTTGGTGAAATTTTATCAAAGCAGCTTCTAAAAGCCATCTCCTATTAGTTGTTGTTTATTTTCAAACAAAGGCCCACTTATGAACAGTCTTCTAACATGGGCTGTATCTTATACATAACCCAAAACCAAATCTTTAGTTCTTCTCAAAGCAATAAGTACGTGTCAGGCATAAATTCTTTAAAAAATATTCTTAAATTAGATCAGGGCAATTTTCAAACATAAATCTGATATGAACTCATATTAATCCCAAATTCACACTTTAAGTAAGCTACATCTTTTTCAATGTAAAAGACTTCTAAATGGTGCTCATTTGCAGCCCACACAGATAAGCCAACTCTGCTTTCTATAACAATTCTGCAATGCATAAAAACCCATCTTTGAATGAGAAATTTGACATATTCTCTCCTCCAGCTTCCTTAAACTGGAGACCCAGCTTTCATCTCCTGAGTTAATGTGGTACTTGTATTTCATCCAAAAGAGAAGAACAGCACCAAAAAAAGGTTCTACAAATATACATCCTAGGCCTGGCCTAGTGGCTTGGTTGGTTGGAGCATCATTCTAGACGCCAAAGGTTGCAGGTTCCATTCCCGATCAGGGCACATACCCAGGTTACAGGTTCAGTCCTGATCAGGGCATGTATAGGAGGCAACCAGTCAATATTTCTCTCTCACATCAATATTCTTCTCTCTCTCCCTTCCCCTCTATGTAAAATCAATAAAAACATGTCCTCAGGTGAGAATTTTTTGTAATAAAAAAGTCATATTCTAGTCAGCTGGACCTATCTAAATTTTTCTGACTCCTGACCCTATGCATGCCTCTTGGCTGTTACTCTGTTACACACTTGAAAATGAGTGGACAGTGACAGTATGGTAACTTAGCACTAACTGAATGCACAATTAGATTTTGACCCCTGCTCAATGGAGCCCAGAAAAACAAATGCTCTCACTGAGCAAATACAGACATAAAATAATGTTTTAAATATTATGTACTTCTAAACAGTTTTCCTATTTCTTTAACTTTAGCTTTCACTATCTATTATTATCAGTATCAAGTACTTGTATCCCTATAATATACAAGGTGCTGAAGACACAGAATGACTGGTAGAATGGAAGGAAGTGTGAGACTTGCCTCAACTTGTGGGAATTATTATTAAGTTGGGGTGATAAGACACATGCACAGGGGAAAAGCAAACACAAGACGGGTGTGATAAGTGTCAAATGTAACACAAATGGTCATGGCAGCATAATCCACAATAGCCAAAAGGTAGGTGCAACTCAAGTATCCACAGGTGGATACATAAAACATGGTCTACATGTGCAATAGAATATTATTCAGTTTCAAAAATGAATGAAATTCTGATACATGCTACAATATGGATGAACCTTGCAAACATGGTAAATGAAATAAGTCAGCCACAAAAGGACACATATTCTATGATTCTACATGTATGAAGTACCTAGAATAGGCATATTCATAGAATAGTGATTACCAGAGGCTGGGAGGAAAAGGGGCTAGGGTCTTATTGTTTAATAGGTACACAGTTTCTGTTTGGGATGATGAAAAAGTTCCAGAAATGGAAAGTGGTGATGGTTGCACAACATTGTGAATGTACAAATGCCACTACAGTATACCCCTAAAAATGGTTAAAATAGTGAGTTTTATTATGTATATTTTGGCATGATAAGAAAGAAGTATGACACACAGTATCATAGTGATATAGGAGAAGGTGAGGGGGTTTTTTTTGCAGAGAAACAACTGGTTTTCCTAGAAAATAACAAGTATACAAATACAAAACTTAGCTATTTTTTAAAGTTGCTTAAGTATTTTTAATGTTTTTTAAAGATTTTTTTATTTATTGTTTTTAGAGAGAAGGGAAGGGAGAGAGGCAGAGAGGGAGAGAAACATCAATGTATGGTTGCCTTTCACCTGCTTCCAGCTACAGATCTGGCTGGAGACCTGGCTTGCAACCTGGTTATGTGCTCTGGCTGGGGAATAGAACCAGCGACCTTTGGGTTCACAGGCCGGCACCTTACCCACTGTGCCACCAGCTAGGGCTAATGTTTTTCATTGTATTTTTTCCATCATAATTTATCCCCATTATACCTGCCTCCCTGCCCTCCATGTCCATGAGTCTTCAGAGAGATGGAGCAAAAAAAGGAAATTTGAGCTATTTTAAAAGGAAATGTATGAACCTAAGAACATCTTCCTGTTTTGAAAGGTAGAATTTTGCTTCCCTGGATGAATTTCAAACACTGACAACATTTGGGGGAAAGGTGCTGAGGTCTATCAACCAAATTCACTCTTCCAAAGAATGCTTTGGGCTCCAGAAAATGTGATTCAAAGAGGAGTTTAGCCAAAGGGGAACTAGGAAATCACATTCTGGCTAATTTGATATACCTACCATATTGAAAATGGAGTAGTTGGGTTTTTTTTTCCAAGATGGCAAAGGATACACCATCCCAATCAACTGGCTGTGGGATGGCTGGAGCATAAATCTATGACAGTACAAAATCCCACTATTGTACCTATTTTCCTGTTCTGCTAAACAGGTCAGAGTAGAATCTTATATGGGTACCACCTTGTTCACCAATTGGAACCCCCTCTTCCCAGACTGCAAATGCCTATTTCTTGTTTTCCTTAGGTACATTTTGCCCTGTGCCGTGTCCAGTGCAGCATGCACTGCCGGTTATTTCTCACGAGGTAGTGGTGGATTGGGCTGATTCATCTGCTCTCTCTCAGGCTGATCTGCCTCTCCAACCAGGAGTCTGCTATGGTGAAAAAGTGAGAAAAGCTATGCCATAGGAATCAAATTTACAAACTCAGAACATTCCAAATTCAACACTATTAATTCTGTTTTCAAAGGGAAGACAAAAGACATTGAAAGAAGCAATGAGTGGGATGCAGCTATGGCATTCATACCCCTAGGCGGCACAGAAAGGCCTGCTAGGGGCGCTGGGTGAGCAGAATCCCGGTTAACAGCCAAGGCTACTGGGGTTTCAAAGCTGGGCAAGCTTCTCACCTTGCACCAAGAGTAAGTCCTGACCCAACAATAATTTCTGAGAGCAGAATACAGTCCCCGCAATTTTGTGGCTCTGTGTTGGTTGTATTGCTATACTTAAACTACATGGGAATTATTCTATTATATACACAGAATTTCACAAGTAATTATAGAGGGTGAGTTGTGATCCCAGTGATAAAGTGTAATTTAATAACAGGTGTTTCTTTACATCTCCACATTTTTTCCTAAACAAACTTGATAAATCGTTCATGTTGGTTTAAAATACAAAGGCCTCTCTTGATCTAGAAAGGTAAAACTGTCAACTAACAAAATGAAAAGGAAACTACTCCCAAATGTTTTACACCCTTTTTCCTTGAAACTGACACCCTAATATCTACAGTAAGAGCATATTTCAACTGATAATATTTGTACCCTCAGCATACGGGAAACCTACTAGACAAAAATGAAGAAGAAATTAATTTCACCTGATACGTAATATCAGATGAAACTACCTATTGAAAATGATGCAATCTGCTGCGTCCAACGTTTAAACATCTACATATTTTTAAAATCTTACTAAATGTTCTTGTTTCAATTTCTTATTTTTCATGATGTAGGAACACAGCCACTTCTAAAATAAACTTCACTATGGTAAAGCTTTAATTATATATGCCATATATATATATATATATATATATATATATATATATATGCTGTAAGGAAGCTACAAGACTTTAAGGAGAGAAAATGAACATGCCCAAAATAATTTCTGATCTAAAATTACAGTTTACAAAAATCTTTTTTTAGAAGACTTTTCTACATGAAAATACAATACAGTAAAAAATAATTCTAGATAGTCTTTTCAAGTATTTTGAGAAAGCCTACCCTATATGGGAAAAAAAAAAACAAAACATTTTGCTCAAGACATATAAACATGAAAAATCTTTCTTACTTAAATGTGGTGGGTTTGATACATTTGATCCAATTATATCTACAAAAACAAACTATATCTTAATGTCCAAAATGAAAACACAAAAACACTAACATCAAGAGAGAAATGTTTGCTAGCCTAAGTCACTGGATTTTTATTTTTACTTTTGAAATCACATCAGGCATTTCGAAACATGGATTGTCCTGTCCCCATCTGTTCACCTGAGCACTGGGGAGCATACTTCTAAATAAACTGGTCCCCAATGGCTCGTTTTCAAAGCACACAAATCTTATAGTCACGGCAGGGAAGGAATCCCAGGCAGGACCAGGACTGGCTTCCAGGAAAGCCAGTTGCCCACTCAGAGTTCTCATAGGAGACAGGCTTTTACCATTTTCTGCCATTATCTTTATCTCACACTACAAGCAGAATCCTAGAAAACTGAATGGCTGACAACCTGAAGAACAGCAAGAAATGAATGTCAGTCTAAAATCTTTCTCCTTTTCTTCTTCTGGGGATAAGAAAACTTGTGAATGTACACACATACAGTCATACTTTTCGTTAAAAATATCATTCACAATACTGGCTTTATAACATGGTAGTATCAAGATGGTTCCGCCCTGGCTGGTAGCACAGTGGTTAAGGCGCCGGCCTGCGAACCCAAAGGTCGCAGGTTCGATTCCCCAGCCAGGGCACATAACCAGGTTGCAAACCAGGTCTCCAGTCAGGTCTGTGGCTGGAGGCAGGTGAAAAGCAACCATACATTGATGTCTCTCTCCCTCTCTGCCTCTCTCCCTTCCCCTCTTTCTAAAAATA
>PVIW01001474.1:240879-253014 GCA_004026585.1 Noctilio leporinus | reverse complement strand
CAAAATCTTAAAAAAAAAAAAAAAAAAGTTCTTGCAAAAAAAAAAAAAAAAAAAGGTTCCTTAGGACCAATATTTTGGGGGGACAATGTAGGTACCATTACACCCACATTGCCTCTTGGCCTCCGAAAGGCTTACAGTTTAATCTTTTGCAAAATTTTCCTTGAAGCACAGCAAGAAGTTCAAAGGCCTGCATCTGGGTATGCATTGAAGGGAATATTGTGGTAAATACTCACATATAAAAACTATGGGTGCAACAGATATTCACACTGAATGAAAGTAATAATCAGTGGTGGCAGGGTGCAGAACACTGACCCCAGCTTTGTAAAATTTATATCTGCCTAGTCATTGGAATCAAAAGATGTTAGAGATCTGGTAAAGTACTGAGGTTCTGATATTTACATTTTTCTTAATACTGTCATTTAATAGTTGTTTTAGCTTATTTTTATAGTTTATACAATAAAATGGAAAAAAAAACACAGTTATTTTTTCATTTTCTCTTAATGCTTGGACAAGGATATGATGCATTTAAGCCATGCAGTACTCTTGGGGGTGAGCCTCAGGCCTCAGCCTTGGCCCTGGGCACCCATGGCTGCTCCAGTGAACTGGACCCCGCAGTCACATCCATCAAATGAGGCAGGAGGACCCAGGGACCTCTGTGGCTAATGGCTGGGAAGCTGCAACAGGTTAAAAAGCCAATGAAATGAGGAAAGTAAGAGAGGAAAGGAGAAGGAGAAAGGATAAGAGGAGGCAGGCAGGCACATAGATTTTTACTGGGTTCCCATCCTCCTCCCCGTCAGGAAGAAGTGCAACATTTCCAGAAAGGGGCTCCAAGTCCTCCAGGGACGTTGATTTATGAAGATTTATTCACTTTCCCTCTGTGAAGCTGTTAGCAGAAACTGCTGACTGGCTGCGGCAAAGAATTCCTCATCAATGCTCTTTGATTGTATTTTGCAAACAAAATGCCTGTTGCTTGGTAACATTTCACTTGAGCCTGACCTTCCCCGAAAGTTATTGCTATCAGATTCGATTTACACTGTCCTCCTGTGATTACTGTAATCTTTTAAACCCAGGAGTTCATCCATCAGGGAAAAGAAAAGTTGGTTGTGTAAATCCAGAGCACGGCTATCCACCAGATTTATAACCCAGAGGAGTGTTGGGTGGAGGGGGCAGATTCTTTCCCAGATGGCAGTGAACCCTGGTTTCTAGACAAGGAAAATGCTCAGGTTTCTCCTCCCAGCCCTGCCCTCACATCACAAGATGGACACCAGTGCCATTCGGGTGCCTGGCCATGGCAGCAGCCTGGGCTCCAGAGAAAGAAGCTGGGAGAAGCATACGAGTGACCCCCACCCCAAGGGGCACCCTGCAGGGCGACTAGAGGTGGGAGGGGACACCTCAGCTGTGGGTTGCCAGATAAATTTCAACTTCAGATATATAATGCAGAATTTTTAGCAAGTCTGTCCTATGCAAAATTTAGCACCCGGTTTTTTATCTGCATTTTTTTCCCCCTCTAAATCTGGCAACCTGGCAAGGAGGGAGCCTGAGGCCTGAGAGGCAGGAGTGAGAAAGGCACTGAAAGTCTTCCTCCTCAGGCTCCCTGCTCCCAGGCCCTTCCCAAGCCTCCGTGAATAAACAAACAAATCAGCTAGGAAGGAGCCCACTGCAGTGGGGCCAAAGCAGGTTGGGGGTACCCCCACCTAGCCAGCACCCTGGACCTACCCAACTGCAGTTTCCCCGAGACTGGCTACAAGGATACAGTAGTACAGTGTAGCGGGCATGAGCCTATCCCAGGATTTTCCTATCTCCTCCTCTAGAGTGCTGCCGAGGTCCCTGTTCCCTGCGACCTTTCCCGAAGGCACACTACCCCACACTCACAGGGCTGGGCTGGGCTGGGCCCTGGCAAATCCCATGGCCTAAACCAACCAGTGTCCAATGGGAAAGACCAGAAACTGTGGATACTCTCGGTGTTCTGCCCTTGGAGCCAGCCTTGGATGGGTACAGTTTGGAAGAGAACAGTGGTACATTATCATTCATTCCTTCTCCTTTGGGTGATTTTTGTTTTTACAGTGCAACTCTGAGTTGGGCCCCCCATCTCAGATCAAGCCTTCTTAAAACCAGACCCCGTTTTTAAGTTCATAGGCACACTTCATGAATGACCTTGAAGTCTTTCCCATTTTTCCATTTTCTTCTGGTCTCTGGTCTTAGAGAGTTTCCCACCCGGGTCATTATACTTCACATATGTTTGTCTGTCTTTTCTTTTTCATTGAAGTTAAAAATTTTTTAAAGCAACTAGACTGGACAGGACCCAACCAAACTGGAGCTAACCAGTCCAAAGCAAGCATAAATATGCTATGGGATACAGCACTGGAGGCAAAATAAAATAAAGGTAGTTTTCCAAACCTCTTAACTTCTCTCACTACAGGTCTCTTGTTCGCCCCTTTTCAGAAGAAATAAACAGAAAAGGAGACCTCACTTTCCTATTGGATCCTGCTCTTTTATTTCTAACCAATATGACATTTAATTTTTTTCCTTTAAGATGACTTTAAAGAACTTGGATATATATCTGTTTTGATGACAGATATAGACCTAGGAAGAATCACAGCTACAGATCATTCTTCTCACAGACAGAGCAGAAGACACAGACCATTGTCCTGAAGGAAGTGGTGAGGGTGGGGGAAGGGAGCCACAATACAGGAATGTAACTTTAGCTCTCACCTTGGTCTTGACCCTTAACTTTCCTCAGCTCTGGAGCCCACGTCCTGAAAGGCAGGCTTGGCTGGTTAAGGCTGCTGACTCAGGTACACTAAAAGCTGAAAGGTGTCACCCTTTCCAGGATATTTTCATGGGGGATCATTGGAGGGAGGGCGTGTGAGGAGGATGAAGAGGGAATTTAGGAAAATAACTAAATCAATGGTATGTATGTAAAGAAGCTTAAATTAGAATTTAGTGCTTAATTAAATCTAATGATTCTGGGCCAGTCACAGATGATAACAGAGGAGCAAGGGGGATGGGTAATTTACACACCAAAAGAAAAAAGAATGCTTCAATCTATAGTTAGAAATAATAACATTAGACTATGAAAATTCTCCTTAAAACCATTGCCACATGGAAAGGGACATTCAACACACTAGACCCTTAGATAAAATAACCCCCAATCCTTTAAAGACCCTGAGGCAGAACTTGGAGATTTCCTCTAGCTACCAAACAATTTTGGTGTTAATGTGGCACTCCTTAAAGAGGGTGGTTTTTCTCCTGCAGTGCCCAGAAAACAGACCTTTCTTTAGGGCATGTGCTTTTCACCTGCATTTATAGCCAACAACAACAAAGTTTTCCATAGCTGAGGACTAAAGAAGCCCTTAGCAAAAGAACCAACCATGTTTTGGACATAGAGATCGCAGTTCTCCATTAGTTGCCAATAGGTATGGTCTGTGAACTTACTGTACATGCGGATATACCATCTGAATAGAGCTTCACTGGTTCCTCTGCATGCAGTGAACTACTTGTCCGGGAGTATCTGACATACTTCTAGATAGGCATGGTATGTTATATACAAATAGGTCATAATAAGAACAACTGCAAAAAGGTATAATACACACAGCAACCAGTAGCCTCATCCAAGCAATTTTCTGTGAAATCCCGAATGGGCCTTCTTACAAAGCAATGCACGGAAATGATCCACTTGTATGCTTGCCTTTCTAATAGAAACAACTATCTATTCTTTTCTAGCCCACTCTCACCAACATCATTGGATTGATTGGCATTTTTTTAAATGAAATTATGGGGTCAAGCCAATTGAAAGGAGGAAATAAAAGTTATATATATATATGAATGTGCAAGGTATGCAAATAACCAGCTAGAAACTGAGCCCTTGATCCCTGGTGGCTCAGCCTCCCAAAACCACCATTCTGGCCTCTCTCTATGGTAAATCCTATTCTCCTTTGTGGTTACCTCTTTTCAATTTGGAGGGTTCAGGCTATCCCTGAATATTCAGAATAAGAGAACACCAGGTCTGGTTTGTCCAGTTGAAGTAAGTCTCCCTCTTTAATTCTCCCAAACCTGTGTCCTTCTGCTGCTGCTGTTGCTGGAGCTGCTGTTCTGCCTTTCTTCCTGCCCTCACTACCTGCCTCCTGAGATTGGTTTTGATTCTGTGACTCTAGAAACCACGAACTTTGGGTATCCCAAAGAATGGTTTGAAGGGCACAGGATGCGATTCAGAACCCCCTTTTGGCCTAGAACCCACAAATCTAAGCTCCTATTATATGGGTGCTGGGTGCCGCTGTGCTGGTGGCTCCTGCAAAAATGCTACCTACCACTGACATAAGCTCAGGTTCCCGCTCTGGTGCTGGGGTACGGAAGACAAGGAAACTGGAAACAGGAAGGATAAAAAAAGTTATGGGCATGATCAACTTCTAGAACTGAGACAAAACTCTCCTAGTTACTTGTTCTAACCTAAAGAAGAAAAGCAAAATAAACCACCTTTCTCTTTCCAGCCTATTCCTCTGGCGAACCTACAAATAGGAAGAGATCATGCTGAAAACAAGAGAGACAACAGGGATAGAGGACATTACTTGCGAGAAATGTTTACATCCTATCCTCCGTTAAATAGCCACAAAATCCATGTCCAGCAAATTCTCTTCTGCCTTAAAATACCCAGAAGATGTTCTCTGAGCCTCGGGCCTGGAGAGCGCCACTGATCAACAGAGCAGCAGAACCTTGCCTGCCAGGCTGGCTATCAATTCACCCCCAACTAGTAAATCTGAATTCCCCAGCTCCACACAGCAGTCAGCTGTTCCTGCAAGTGCCCATCCACAAGCCAGGAGCAGCTTGAGCAGATTTCCACCGGCCCCTTGGAGGTGTGTGTTGGGAGAGGGGGCGGCAGGCAGAAGCCCTACCGAACTCCTTCCTACCTTTTGCAGCTCCGGGCCTTACAGAGCCTTCCTTCTTGAATTCCTGCATACCCTTAACCCCCTCCCTGAGAAGACGGGCTGTTTTCCTTTGTCTATACTTGCCACAACAAAAGGGAAACACCAAGTCAACTGAATTCCTAAAACCAAGGGAGTGCTTGGGCTGGGGGGGACAGGATAGCAAGCTAGAGACACCCAAGGAGCAAGGAGCCTTAGGTAGTGTTTGCAGACCTCAGAGATCTGGAGGAGGGGTAGAGGTGGGCGGTGGAGGAAACCTCTAGAGCTCAGGGCAGACCCCACTCTCTCTAAAGCACAGCACACCACAAAAGGAGGGAGGAGAAATAAGAGGAAGCGAGAGCCTTTGCTCCAAATCTTGGAAAATGAGACTGGCCTAGAACCCAGGAAAGAGCTCGCCAAACGTTACCTGTAGGTCAAGTTTTGTTTCTAGTATTTCTTGACACCACAGAGGCAGCTGAAGGCGGCCTGGGGATCCTACTGAAGGCTCAGGCAGTTTTGCAAAGGAGTTCACCCTGGGACGCACCAGATTCTGGGTCCTCACTATCAGTTTAAAAACCTCCCTGGTCCTTTTAACTATCGCTTCTAAATGAGACCTCTTTCAGCAAATTGCAAGACGGTGGAGACTACAGTGAGCTACTAGACAGGTTTCGGCGTCGCTCCATTTCCCTCGGGGCCAGAGGAACGTCCCGCTCCGAGTCGGCCAAGCCTTGGGCCTTGGCTCCATACCTGCACTTACCAGTCCCAACCTCTCTAAAATGTCCTAAGCTGGGAAAACCCTGCCGCGCGGTGGGGTGGATGCTCGCTTGGATTTCAATTTGGTCCTGTCACGACCACTTTAGTTACCTGCTAAATGGACACGTTTCTCTCTAACCTGGGGATGACAC
This sequence comes from Noctilio leporinus, assembly GCA_004026585.1. Classification (NCBI taxonomy): domain Eukaryota; kingdom Metazoa; phylum Chordata; class Mammalia; order Chiroptera; family Noctilionidae; genus Noctilio; species Noctilio leporinus. Next base: position 247,211 of record PVIW01001474.1, on the reverse strand, counting down.
TCCGCGAGCCTGTCACACGGTCGGGAAGTTGGCTAGCGTAAGGCGCCCTTCTAGCGGGCGGGCGCCTGGGTCCCACCTGCCGGCTCCACACGCGAGGCCCGCTGCTGCCCGAATCTGAACCGGCTTGGCAGAGTTTGGGGAGGGAGGTCCCGCAAGGCTCACTTCCCAAAATTTGCCTCCGGGACTTCCAGGCAGAGCCGCAACAGGTGCGCCCAAATGTTTTCCTTCCCGCGCCCGGCCCGGGTCCCACAAAGGCTCTCACCTGGTTTGGCCAGCGGCGCCTGCAGAGCCCCGGGCTGGGGTTCCGCCGCCCAGCGCAGCGCAGCGGCAGCGGCCAGCTCGGCGGCCGGGCGCGGCGTCTGCGGCTGCGGCTGCGGCTGCGACTGCGAAGGCTGTGCGGTCGGCGGCGGCTGAGGGGCGGCGGCCGCGGCGGCGTCCCCGGACGGCGGGGGTCCAGGCAGGGCGCGCAGCGAGTCAGGGATAAGGCTCTCGAGGCTCTCGTTGGCCTGCTGCCGGCGCAGTGCCACCTGCGCCGCCATGACCCGCTGCCTCTCGATAATGAGGATGCACTTTTCGCAGGTGCAGTCCTTGAAGCGGCAGTAGCGCTTGTGGCCCTTGAGCCACGACAGCACGCCGTGGTTGCGGCAGCGCGCGCACTTCGGCGTGCGCTGCAGGGGCGCCCGCGGCGGCTGCGACACCGGGCCGCCCATGTACAGATAGGGGGAGCCGTAGCCGTTCATGCCCCGGGCTCCCGGAAGAGCTGGCGGGCTGGCGGCGCGCGCGGGTCAGGGAGCGCTGGACAGCCGGGCTGGGGGGCCAGCTCAAGGGCAGCCTCCGGGAGGCACGGTCCTTGGTCCCGCAGCCCCGGCGGCCGCGTGCGTTCCGGGATGGCCCCAGCGGCAGAGGGCGTCTTCACGGCTCCCGCGGCTCGCAGCCTCAGCCTGTCGCTGGTACTCCGCCGGTCCCACGCCGGTGGCTCCGCCAGCTGCCGCTTTGGCCCGCACGTCCCGCCTAGCCGAGGCGCTTCGGCGGCTGCAAGGAGCCGGCGAGCACTCTGGTTAAGGTATGAACCAGCTTGTCTGCAGCTCCCGCGCGCGCTGCCAGGCCCCAGCACCTCCTCCACTGCCCTCAGCCCCCCCCCCCGCTTCCCTCCCACTGCACCCCCACCCCCGCCGGGTCCCGGTTTCCTTGCACTCCCCACCCCACTCTTTTCCCGCGACCCTGGGGTTCCTGCACATCACCTTCCTTGCCACCTGCAGCCAGGCCGTGCTCGCGGGGCGCTCAGGGCCCCCTCCTCCAAGCTGTCTGCGCTGCCCCTGCCGGGCGGGAGGGACTGAGGCGCTCCGGGACGCGGCGTTCCTCGGGGGGCGGGAAAGGGGAGGGCCTGCGTGATGAAGGTGGGGGTGCCTGTTGGAGAGTGAGGTGGCCGCTCCCTTTCCCTCCCTTCCCTTCCGGTCTGATTTGGCGGTACCGAGACCGAGGCCGCCTTGATCCCAACCCTGAGCTGCAGAAACTCGGCTCCGCGAGAACCACAGCTTACGGTGGAATTGGTTCGGGAAATGTTGACTCTTGATTTCCTTTTGCAACTTAAAAAAAAAATTAAGAAATCGTGCTGCTGAAGAAAATGAATGCTTTTGAAAACCTGCTAGGCCAAGGATGACAGACAACTCGTTTGCAGGCACAGCCCTCCCTCTCCGGCGTTGAGTTTATTTCTTCAACCTCCTCTCATGTTTTAATGAACCATCTCAGTCCTAAAAGAAGGGGGGACGTTCCTGTGGAGATGTTGCTTAAGTGCTGGGTCTACACTTTCAGAATGGCGGCTCAAAAGTTCCTGGATGTGATCTCTCCTCTGCCCAACAGCCATTGAACCATCCCATCAAACCGAGACCTTGTACCACCCAATTCAAACCCCGACGGATTCGATTTAGTCATGGACAGGGATGGCGCCATTTCTCCTCCCCACCCTATTGTCTTTTGAGTTGGGGTGGAGGTGGCCCTTGCACCCCAACAGGAAACGGTTTCAATTGCTGTTTGCGTGTTTCTAATCTCCTAAGAGTGCCGTTTTGGCCCAATGCAGCCTACCGACACTAACACAGGGACGACTAATCGCCGCCCCCGCCCCAAACAAAATATAGGTGGATACAGCAGTGCTGGGCAGCACAATGGCTCAGTGCGAAGCGGGGTAGACTGCAGTCTTGGGGCTGGGACCTGGAAACAAGAGCGTAGACGAGTTCATTGCAACGGTCAACCTTTTGGCCGTGCATTAGCCCTTGTGCCCTAGGGAAGGCCGCTCTCCTCCGCCCTGGGAGCAAACAAGCAACCCCAAAACGTCCCTCGGTGTTTGCTGTGAATTCAAGTAAAGCACCACCCGGCGTCAAAGCAACCTAGCCGCATCATAGAAGGGTGATTTCAGGAGGGGAGGGGGGTTAAAAGGGATGCCCTTAGAGCCTCCCTCACCCCCAGTTCAGACCTGTTCGGGAGTTTGGGGTCACTGGATGCCCACCTGGTGGGGCATTGGCAAGAATCCCTTGCATGCAAATGCTAACTCGCGGAGGCCTCCCCCAAAGCCCTTTAAAACAGGGACCGCTGGTCTTTTCCCTTAACCCCCCTCCTCCCAACACCACTCAATCCTTCCTTTTCTCCCAATCTTCCGACGGAAAACAAGTCTTAAAACACTACAACTGGAAGGAACTTAATAAGCTCTCTGGACTGGAGGTAGAGGTCGCCCGCAGCCTTGTGGGCCAGAGGCCGGGAAGTGGGGAGTTGGCATCCAGCCGCTTCACGTGACAGAGACAGAGGAACTAGAATGACACCGACTCTGGGAATGTTGGTTTGCGCTAAAAACTTAAGGTCTCTTGGCTTTACGGGGACCATGGACTTTTTCCAAAGCCAAATTTCTCCAGCTCTGTCTCCAAATGGTCAGCGAAACAGGGGCTATAAAAACCTTAGGGGTACAATTTTTTGTTGTTGTTGTTTCTTTCTCTCTTGTCTTTTCAAAGAAAGCAGCAGAGCTCTACACCAGGTTTTAAAGGCAGGGGGACATTCCCACTGGCAGGGTGACCCCCTTTTCCTCTCTCAGTCACCTAGCCACCCTATCCCATTGCCACTCAGCCTGCCATTATTTGGTGCCCGGCCGCGTTTCACTCCAGTGCACACCGGGAGCTGGGATCTAAATACTCATTTGATATAGCGTAATAATCCTTTTCTCATATTTGATGGGAATGTTTTCCATATCCCAGTATTTGACAACATCTCCCTATAGGGACAGGTTTGTATTTATGTTGGTAAAATGTCCCCTGCCTCCAAGTCTATTGTAACCCAACACCTGACAACCCCGAGTCCCATTTCTGTTTGCAGAAAGGGTTTATTCAAGCACATAATGGGATCCCAGCAGAAAGCCCTTTAGAACAAGGGGCTATGGTAAACTTCACCACATGAACTCCGTTTCCAGGGCTATTAAGCTTTTAATTGGAAAATAGCAGAGGAAATTTCAAGGTGACTATAACGTGTTAGCAGTTAGTGCAGAGAAGAAAAGCCTAAGCAGGAATGAATGTAGAAAGCATATGGTCCGAATCACATTGGAGAAGCGGACTGCTTCTTCACTTATGGGAAAAATAATCAAAGACTTTGGAAAGAGAGAGGGGAGGATTACAAGTAAATGTAACCTCAGGAGACTGGGCCCATTGGTGTTCTGCTCTAGGTGGGGTGTGTTTTCAAGCCACAATTAACCGGGTAGAATTGTGACAGATATTAACAGTGAAAAGCTAAAGGATAATGTGCATATGTGGTTCTTTCTCTTGGCGTGCACACGGTCTCACGGGTATGGGGTATATAATCTAAAAGCCGGAGGAATGCAGGTGTCCTTGCTGAGAAACTGAGGATGTTCTGACTCCAAATCTGGGAGTCCTGCCAGCTGCTCCTCACCTCAAGAAACAATCAAAAGGACAGTTTCATATTGTCCTGAATGTATAATACATCAGGACATTTTCTGCTTTGCTGGATTCTCATGGAGGGGGAGGTCAGGGTTCCTATTTTGTCGTTTTAATCGCGACCACGCTGACGCTGGAAGCTGGGGCGTGCAGAAAGCCCTTTGAATGAGGAAAGAAAATAAAGAGCCCTCTCTCTCCCCCAAGTATGAACTTCTCAGCTCTCACACTGTCCGTGCCTCTAGGCATCGCTCTTTGGCCGGCTTCAAATTGAAAGGGGGGGGGGGGTGGCAACAAATGCCTAGCGAGGCCTTGGTGGGACAACCAACAATCGATTTCTTGAGGTGACAATAATGCCCTTGTCTCCTTCAACTGGGGAGAGACTCTTGGGCACTCCCCAAGGTATCCTCAAGCCGCACTCCGGGGTGTGGGGCTGAGGCCATGTGTGTCCCCTCTCGGGGAGCCTGAACCTGGAGTTGGGGGGCCTGGGGGATGCAGCTAAGCAAAAAAAGGTCCTGGACGCTCATGTCCTCACACCATTTTGGCAGTGGGGCAGCCGGAGGCTCTCCAGTAGCCTAGATCTTTGGGCACAAACAGGGGGAGGAGCGCAGATCGCCTTGCAACCCCGCAGCTCTTACACAGCCCCGGCAAGTGCTACTGCTCGATCCTGCATGTTATCAAATTTTCGGAACCAGCAACGACTTGAGCTTGGGAAGGTGTCCTCCCAAGGTGCAGGTTCCGCAGATCTAGCCCAGACATAGGCTGCTCCCACCTCCACCTTATGGGGTGGTGTGTAGCTCCCGCGACTACTGAGCGGAGACCCTCCAGGCTTTCGAAGGAGGGGATCTGAAAAGCACTCCTTCAGGGCGTTCCCTGCTGGGGCCGGGGCTGGGGCCGGGGCCCCGCCCGTGGCAGCCGTTCAACCCTTGCTCCGGCTTTGAGACGCAGGATGGCCCGCGGCCTCAGCCTGCCTGCTGCGCTGTGGATTTCTCAGACCTGGGAGCTGGAAGCTGTGGTCGCTCCGGGCTCCTCGGCTGGGCAGGACCCAGCCACGGGAAGCAGGAGGGCTAGAGGTGGGCTGAGTGCCATGGTCACAGCTCCACATTTCGAAAGAGGGTCGCTGTAGGCAGCTTGCAAACTCCATCTGCCTTGTGTTTACAGGATTTTTTTTTAAAACGTACCCTACAAGGTAAGCACAGGCTTATCTTACCCCTCTGACTTAAAATGTAAAACAATACCAAAAGGAAAAAAAAGGCGAAAGAAATCTTAGGTAATTAGAGCAACATTCAAGGAGGAAGACGGTTTTCCCCAGGGTTCCCTCGACTGCAAGTCTTCCCAGCACAAGCCCCTTTTCCAGAACTCTCTTCCGCCTCATCCCTCCAGCCCCGACCCCTCGCTGTCCCGGCACAAAGCTACAAAGCCCAACTTCAGGGAAAGAGGGAGAATGGGTGGGCTTCCAGGAAGTAAGTCCCAGCCCGGGGAAAAGGCCTGGGGAATAAAGAGGTGAAAGTGCCTGTGTTGCTTGCATCCCAAGGAAAGTGGGTGCCAACGTCACGCACCCAGGCCAGACCCGCAGGAGAATAACTCTGCGCTGCGCGCCACCCAGAGACTCCAACAGCGTTTCAACCCGGGAAATTCAAGGTGAGACCCGGCACCCTCTGCCCAAGACAGAGCGTTCAGGGCCGCGCAACTTCCGGAGCAACTTGGGCTCCGCCCACCCAGCCAGCACCCCGCCCCCGGCCCTGCTCGTCCCGCCCACCCGCCCAGGTTTTCTGCTGGCTTCTTGGGTCTGCAGCTTCCAACTGTTGAAAAGTTTGCTGGTTGTTCTGCCGGGGGAGACTTAACGCACAAGTGGTTGAGGCAAGCCGGTTTGAGTTTCTGTGAGGGGGCCGGGGGGACGAGTTTTTAAAGGAGAGTAGCTGGCAGCGCACGTCTCAGGCCTTGAACACTTGTGTACGGAGAGAGAAAGGAGGGTCAAACCACCGCGGAAGTTTCTCGAGAAGTATTTCCTGAGGCTTCAGCCTCAGGCCGACAGCAGACAAGGCCAAGGTGGTGGGAGTGGGGGCCGTGACACGGAAAATCTCCCTCGACAGACTGCTCTGGGGAGGGGGAGAGGCTTTGCGTATGGCGAATAGCCTTCTATAAAGCGCTTGGAATACCTCTTGATGCAAAGCATCAGATATACGAGTGAAACCAGCTCGCTTAAGTTCACGGGAAGCGGAGAGGGGGCTCCAGTTCTATGCAAGGATGGGAGCCTATTTCCACGAGGTGCTAGGGAGACATCGGGGCTGGCTCACGCATCTGCCCCGACCTGTGCTTTGGTGCGTGCATTTCGGAGACAGCACCCCCGAAGACATGGCATGGCAATGGTGGTGGCAGGGAGGAAGAGTGTAACCAAGGGCTTTC
>PVIW01001474.1:53379-235879 GCA_004026585.1 Noctilio leporinus | reverse complement strand
AGATGAATTGTGAGTTGTGTTACATGCACAAGGATGTTATATATACACAAATATATAAATATTTCCCAAAGGTGACAGACTTTGCTCTGACATCTTACTGCTACTGTACAGAGACCTGGAGAGCCTGCGGAGAGCCAGCCAGAGTTTAAGACCATCCGCCAAACCCCACCCCCACCTCAAATCAGGGAAGAGGTTCTGTATAGAAGTGATGGGAAGAAAATGAACATTTACTGACTACTTCCTGTATGTCACATACTTTAATGAGGTATTTAATCCTCAAACCATTCACTGAGAACTACTCTCTCCATTTTATGTACGGGACCCTGGGGAGGCCGCCAAGGGCAGTGTGGCACTGGTGAGCCCAACCGTTCGCCTTGCTCTCGTTCCTAAACCACCCCACCCTTGGTCACTGGCCACTGAACCTTCCTAATCTGTGTGATTTTTTTTTCTTTTCAAGTGTATTTTATTGATTATGCTGTTAGAGTTGTCCCATTTTCCTTTTCCTTTGCTCCCCTCTGTCCCCATCCCCCTCAGTTCATGTCCATGGGTCGTGCATGTAAGTTCCTTGGCTTCACCCTTTCTTCTATTATTCTTCCTTCCCCCTATCTTGTACCCACCAATTATGCTTCCTAATCCTCAAGGAGGCAAAACAACTGCCTCTGGTCAGACTAACCCAGAGGCGATAAAGGAATTGGAAAGTATTCTGCAGAAGTTCTGAGCCCTGGGTCTGCCTTTGCCTTCAGTTAGCAGCTGATCTCAGAGATGCCCCTCACCTCATTCACATACCTCCCGCTCTCTGTTTAAAGGATCTGAGGCTACAAAACAAAGGTGCAGGAATTCTGCAGGAGAAAGGAATTTGGAGCTAGACCCCTCTAGCTCCCACTTGCCTTGTGGGTATTTACCTGTAAAGTATTCCTATGACTTTGGGCTACAAAAACATTCCGAGTGTGTCACCGGGGTACACGAGAGAGGCCCTAAGCACGCTTAATACCTGACTGAACTACAGAGAAGATGCAAACAAATTAACTCAACCTGTTTTGAAATAGACCTGTATATTTCAAAGCATTTCTCCTCTCAGAATTTAAATCCATGTTATTTCACTTCTGTTCAAGGTTTAGTAGTCTTTGAATGATGGGCTGTTGAAATTAGGGATTGTATCTGTTTTACTCATTCTATGTAGCACCTAATAAAAGTAGATTCAAGTGCATTAAAGATTTCGTGTTTATCTTAGTAACTAACGTCTAAAATCTATTTTATTACCATTTTTAATGGTACCCTCTCCATTTTAATGTAGCTTCGTTACGCTTTGTTGGGGGGAAGAGCATTATTTGATTGTTGTAAATAATTTTATAGCAATTAAAAAATCAGAAGTCAAAATTATACTTTTTGCTTAAGTTGATTTTAATGAGCCCCTGCACTAGGCTAATTTCAACTCAAAAGGCTTCTCTTAATTATTTTGTGAAAATGCTAATGCCCAGCGTCAATGGAACTGTAAGTAAAGATCAGTTGTTCGTAGCACTAGAAATTGGTTCAATCTTCTGGACAGCAATCTAGTGACATGTAATAAGAACCATAAAACTGTTCATACCCTCTGACCTGCTAATTCCACTTTGGGGAATAAGCCCAAAGAAAGAAAGAATAATGGGCCCAAAGATGATCAGCACACCACTATTTGCATCAATAAAGATGTTAGTGCTTTGCTCTGGTGCTGGGGGGAGAGTGGGGTGGGGAATGGGGTAGCAGCCTCCAGGATGGTGGCAAAAAGCATGCACAGGCAGTGAACAATTCAGGATTATGTTATCCTGTAATCATCAATAGGTTCCCAGTATTTACAGAAATGGAAGAAATGACCTCTGGATACCAAAGTAAAGACTGAAAAGGAAGAAAAAGGAAAAAAGGCGGGGGGTGGGGGGTGGGAGGAACCCTGCCCATCGGATCTTTTTTAAGTTACAATGAAAGGTGGGTAAACCTCTGCAACTGACCCTTGTTTGAACCAGCAAAGCCTAGTATCTGTTTTCTCTCAAGTAGCCTATTTGTCTACAGAAGCTAAAGGGTCTTTATTATTATTTAAAAACAAACAAAACCTTACACATAATCACACTTACCAAGAACATTGGGTAAAAAACCTTAAGATAATTTCAGTGATACCATCTCAACCATCAGTATTCTTTTTGGAAAATACTATGTATTGCCAAAAAACCTCACCTCTCTGAAAAACAAAACAAAAACCACTCTAACTGCTAAATCTTTTGACATTGCAAAGACCCCTGACTTTTAACTTGAATGATTTGTTGGAAGTCAATGGACTGGAACGAATAATTCTCTTTCAGTGATGTGAGAAAACAGGATATTCATGCTTGAGAAAAAAAATTTCCTCTATATGGTAAATACTATTAAACCCTCACTAAGAACCATTTAAAAATAAAAATGTAAATGGTCCTCTTCAATTGTTAGCAACGCTTCAAAAGTGTTGTCCTCTTTGGTTTCCTAGAGTTTTACAGGCCTAAGAGTCTGATGAAAAGCTGATGAATATTTCTTAAAACAACAAGTTCTTGTGCTTCAATAATAACCACAGTATTTGGAAATAAAATCATGTCCAATCAATACCACTTAGCAGATATTTAATGTTTCACAACAGAACTCTTTTCCAAAGTGGAACTGCGGCCCTTCTCACTAACATTCAAAATAATTAGGATTATCTTAGCCGTCCAAAGCTTGGCAGGTTCAGCTTGCACTTTCAAACAGCATTAATTCTTGGCACTCAGAACAAGGGATAAAAGCTAAAGATATGAATGGAGATCTTTATTCAACCTGATCTATCATGGATTAGCTCATTCTTTTCCAGTTCATGCCTGCACTCTAGTTAAGAGGAAGGCTAAGCTGTAACTGATGTAATTAGAAACCACAAGCTGAGAAAAAATACCCCCCCCCCTCAAAACTTTCCCCACTTACTATGTATTTACTAAAAAAATAATCTTTTAAACAATTAAATGTGTTTTCCACCTAAGTGTAATTAAAAGAGTAGTGACAGGAGAGGGGCTGTTTTGGATTATGCTTTCCTTGAAAATCTATCTTAATTGTCATTTCTACAATCTAACAGCAATTCAAGAGGGGCCAGCTCTGCACTTGGCATATTGTGTGGAGGAGGGGGCCCAGCCACAGTAAATGAGAGTCCGTGTAAATAGGATGAGGTGTGTTATCAGTGCTGCTTCCTTGATACAGCTATCATAACTTGCTAAGCAATGGGAATCACCGTTTTAAAAAGTGAAATGAACTTATAACAAGAAGTACATATTTGTGCCTATCAGTAATATCTCTTCCCCTCTCAATTTCTTGTATAAAATATATACACAATTTACAAAATAATTCTAGAACATTTTTAAAAAGCCTTTTGACACCCCCCCCCCCGCCCCCCAACACCTGTTAAGGACAACCGAATTCTCAAAATAAACAGAAGCCTATCCAGCATCCTTTTGTAGCACATAGGTCTAAAGACCGGTATAGATCACAGCCTGGCACAGCCACAGCTGCAGACTAGCTTTTCCACTGCTTGAGAATCAAGGGGAAAACTGCACTCACACCTACTCCTTCACCCTGCAGAGTTCAACACAAAGGGGAGAATCTTTTTCTGTTTGTCTCAATGCAGTACACAAAAGGGAAGGGAGAGGAGGGATACCGTTCAGCCTTCCACTCCACCCAGGACCCAGGCAGAATCACCTTGGGCCAGACGTTTCTCCTCCACTCCTACACCTGGCCCCTGCACAGAAGACCTGCAGGACCCACAAATAAGCAATGTGTCTGACAGCGGCCCCTGAAGAACAGGAACCCATCCTTAGTCCTTACCTCCTAGAACATGTCTTGCCCACCAGCAGTGGGGATGCTCCTGCTGCGCCCTCAGCCCCAACTGTCACCAGCCTGTGGCAACTTTTCTCCTGACCTCCTTCTTCCTGAACCCTTCCCAAAGGGAGCAGGTGTGTATGAGGGGCCAACTCCTTATTTGCTTAACTGACTTGTCTCATCCAGGGAGGAAGCATGGGATGACACACAATCCAAACATCCAAAAATTCTCAAATTCCCTGTTTTAATGAAAACACTTAGTTTTGAACCTGAACATAGTGTGACCTATTTCTCTCTGCTAACAACATCCTGAGGTAGCACTCCTCACTTCTAACTAAGTCTCCTCATTTTTCCTCTTTGGTGAAATAACCTCAAGACAGACTGGGGAGAAACACCCTCTACTACCTGGGCAATGGCCTTACGCATTCTGAGCCTCAGTGTCCCCATGTGTGAAATAAGGGTAACAAGAGGTCGTTGTGATCATTACTGAGTACATATTAGTTTACAGTCAAAGTTTCAATGCCTCAAAGTTAGGTGACTCTTAGCTTCTGAAGGTGCCAGAATCCATCAAGATTTTAGCACAAGGTCTGTTTACTCCAGACCACACATACCTTTTTGAAAGCCGGGAACCAGGAATACGAGCTCACTTCATTTTGGGCCTATGTAAAGTCTGAGTGTCATATCTAAAAGCCAGAACCACCTCTTCCTCCCTTGCGCAACAGGTCCCTTGTTACATACATTCTGTCTTTTTCAGTTTTAAGGGTGGGGTAATGAGATGTCTAGTGCCAAATCTAAATCAAACAGCAGATTGTGGACATGCTTCCTTTGGAGGATCCATTAGGCTGAGCTGAGCTCAATTCTGAATAGCAGTTAATTAGTGTGGAAAGACCACAAGGTCTGTCATCAGACACTAGCACCTCAATAAACATATTTGAGTCTCAGTTTCTTCCATTTTAAGAGAAGAATAGTAATTATGTATCTCACAGAGTTGACTTTTAGGGTTAAGGACCGTAAATCAAAATGTTTAGGGCAAAACATTTTGTAAACTTGAAGGCTCTATACCCGTATTAGTCATTATGTTCTTTGTTCCCTCCCCCTGACCTTTCTCTAGGGAAGAAGAGTGAGTTAGTAACTGTACTATACTAAGCCAGGACCAAGAAATGAGTACGATTTTTATTAAATGCTGGCTGGGAAAGGAAAAAAAATTAGTGACAACACAGCTCAAATATCCCTGAATGGTATCAAACAAGTTTCAGTTCTGATGTTCAGGGAAAGGTGACTTTTACTTTATTCCCATCTTTACATAACCAAAGACTGAAAGTTAAGACGAATTCCAAACTGAAACATGAGCCTGTTATTTTGTGCTTTTTACAACATGGTGCACAGGACTTCAGTTACAAATACCACTTCCTGAGGCTGGGTCAAGGAGCAAGAAGAATGGGTTGAACCAGGCTGGAGTGGAAAGCCATGAGAAACACTGCATGGAAGAAACAGGAGTCTACAAGGTAAAAAACAAACATCTGGTAAACTGCAATTGAGCTGAGAATATCTACCATGCACTGTCTAGCACCGTGTGGTACACATGACAGGTGTTTAATAATGGATGGATGAGTGAGAATGACCATGGCTGCAGCCACAGAACAGGGCTGACACACACAGACACACACACTGGCAAGGAGAGTCTGAAGTCTAAAACCAGACTTGAAGATTTTAAAGTGCAAGGGTCTTATTTAAATTAATTCTGTCTGCGTTTACTGCACAGGGACTCGAAACAAAGGCTGGATGCCAAGGCAAAGAGAAAACCAGCATCAAACCCCCTGGGACGAGGGGTGAAACCAAGATCTCAGCCCAGCTCTTACCAAGCATGAAGGACCATGTTCCCTGGAGACTCAGCAATGCAAATGAGAGCTCAAACCAAGTTCAGTGCCAAGCCTGGGTGGTCACAGGAGCAACCGTGTTTCAAAACAGTATAAATACCAATGTGGTCATCTCAAAAACGAAGGCGAGATAAAGGATTTAAACATAAGCAGTGCCACCATAAAGGTCCTGGAGAAAAATATAGGCAGTAAACTTTTGGATATCCTACACAGAAATATGTTTACTGATACTTCACCAAGGGCAAAGGAAATAAAAGAATGAATCAACAAACCGGACTATATCAAATTGAAAAGTTTCTGTTCAGCTAAAGAAAATACCAGCAAAATTCAAAGGGAATCAACTGTATGGGAAAACATAATTGCCAATGATACCTCAGACAAGGGTCTGATCTCCAAAATATATAAAGAACTAATGCGACTCAACACCAGGGAGACAGACAGACAGCCCAATTAAAAAATGGGCAAAGGACCTGAACACACAACTCACTGAGGAAGATATACAAAGGGCCCAGAGGCATATGAAAGAATGCTCAACATCACTAGTCATCAGAGAGATGCAAATTAAAACCACAATAAGATACCACCTCACACCTGTCAGAATGGCAATCATCAACAAATCAACAAACAAGTGTTGGCGAGGATGCGGGGCAAAGGGAACCCTCACACACTGTTGGTGAGAACGTAGGCTGGTGCAGCCACTGTGGAAAACAGTATGGGGTTTCCTTATAAAACTAAAAATGGAACTGCCTTTTGATCCAGCAATTCCACTACTTGGACTATACCCAAAGAATCCTGAAACACCAATTCATAAGAACCTATGTACTCCTATGTTTATAGCAGCACTATTTACAATAGCCAAGAGCTGGAAACAGCCTAAGTGCCCATCAGTGAATGATTGAATCAAAAAACTTTGGTACATTTACACAATGGAATTCTATATAGCAGAAAGAAAGAAGGAACTTATACCCTTTGCAACAACATGGATGGAACTGGAGAGTATTATGCTTAGTGAAATAAGCCAGTCAGTGAAGGACAAATATCATATGATCTCACCCATTACAGGACAATAATGAACAAAACTAACAACAAGCGAAACAGAACCAAATATATGAATACAGTGAAAAGGCCTTCAGTGGTCAGGGGGAAAGGGGAGGCAGAGGCAAGGAAGGGGAGCAGCTTAGACAAGAACCTAGTATAAAGGAACCATGGACATGGACAACAGGTGGGATTGACTTTGGGGGGAATGGGTGGGTGGGGAGAGGGTCAGAGGGGAGCAAAAAGGGGGTAGATGTAATACAACAACAATAAAATTAAAAAAAAAAAAAAAGTGGAAAACTTAAAGATGTGAATAAAATACAACTGAATTCTGGAAAAAAAAAAAAAAAAACAACAACAACAACGAAGGCGGACAGGCAAAGAAGATGCTTTACCGGTCCTTTCTGGAACAGAATTCCCTTTTGGTTCTAGGCAAGCTGTTTTCTTAGATACAACAGGAATCAGACCCATAGAGCAGGCTGTGGCATTTGCCATCCTGGAAACTAGGTGGGCTCTGTCCAGGTATTCTCCAAAAAGGAACAATTTCAAAATAGACTTCCAGAGCATTTTCTTCACACCGAGAAGAAAGGATCATGCATCTTGTTAAGGCTGAGAAATAGACTGAAGTTCTGGGGTCAACACCACTGCCCGGAGTGCTGCTCACATGGACAGTGAGCACTGCCTCTAACCTGGGTCCCAGAATGAGCCTGGTTCTGGTCTAATCCATCAGCCTTTCCCTTTGGAATTACATAAACTTCAATAAAACACACTCTTTACCAAAACATGTAAGGTACGCAGCTTTAGCTAGATGGTTTTTAGGAAGTCCTTTGTTTAAAAATATTCTGAGACTTTGCAATTAAATAGATGTAAGGAAAAGTTCATGAGCCATTTCTTAAGTAGAGCTTCTATAACATTTGCATTTAATATTTCAAATGCTATGCTAGCCACAGGTAGGGGATTGTGTCAGGTAAATTATTTTAACTTCCAGGAGAATGTCTTCTGCAAAGAGCAAACAATGTCTTCTGCAAAGAGCAAACACCAAACTCCATCAACACTTGGCTATCATACCATGCCAACTTTTTCTTCTCTTTCTTTGAAACTAGCATTACAGGACATTTAAGACCGGAAATTACTGTTTTTCCTCTGGTACAGAATAAGGAAGCAAACACCAGGACACCCCTACATAAAATATGTAATGATGAAATCAATCAGAATAGAAATTTCCAGGCAGGAGAACACATGCCTACCCACAGTTGCACAAGTTATACAAACCTAAATACAACATAGTCACCATGGATGGATAAGGAAGTTCCAATTATAGGAACAAAATACACTCATAGTTCTTGTTTAGGGCAAACAAACAAGAAAATCATAGCACAAACTGTATGTTTTCCCAATAGGGTATTTAGATACGTTTCATAAAATTGTAACAGCAAAACAAATTTTGTAAGTGTATTTCTTAAAGCACTTTTTTTTAACATGCTGTCTATTCAGTAAGCCCCCAAGAAAGGATGTTGTCCATCCTAAGAGGTTAATCTGTGGGTGACCTTCAAGAAAAGGATTTCCTTTCTCCCCCAACTGCAGCCGATCTGTAGCCACACTTACTTGAAGCCTATCTTTAGGGGCTTCTCGGAACAAACACCTATGGGTGCCTTTAAGTGAGGAGCCGGATGGGGCCTGCTGGTGGTGGTCAGTGGAGCTCTCAGCTATGAACTGAACCAAGGAAACTAACATGAGACAAGTTTTTATTTAGGTCTTGATCCCATTGATCAAAAGTGGTTTCCCTTTCAGAATCTAGTTTTCTGTTTTTAATTAAAATACACCTAACAAAATTCATTATAACCACTTTAAGTGTATAGTATATTCATTGTGTTGTACAACCATCACACCACCTGCCACCTCGAAAACTTTTTCACCTTCCCAAATTGAAATTCTGTACCTATTAAACAATAATTTCACTTTCTTTCTTCCCCAGTTTCTGGTATCCACCCTTCTACCTTCTCTGTGAATCTGACAGTTCTCCGTACTTTACATAACTGGAACCACATAGCATATTTCTGTTTATGACTGGCTTATTACACTTAACATATTGCCTCCAAGGTTAATCTATGTTGTAACTGTGGCAGACTTTTTCCTTTTTATGGCTGAGTAATATTCCATTGTACATGTATGACACATTTTATTTACCCATTCATTTATCAATGAACATGTAAGTCATGTCCATCCTTTTGGCTATTGTGAACACTGTTTATATGAACACTGATATTCAAATAGCTATTTGCATCCCTGCTTTCAATTCTTTGGGGCATATAGCCACAATTGGAATTGCTGGATCATATATAGTTGTTTTTAAGCTTTGAGGAACTGCTTTACAGTTTTCTAATGTAACAACATCATTTTACATCACTACCACAATGCACAAGGATTCTAATTTCTCCACATCCTCAGCAGCACTGTTCTGGTCTTTTGTTTTGTTTTTTAATTATAGCTATCCTGTTGGGTGTAAAATATGGAATTTGGTTTTTGATCCTTTTCTATGAATCCCTCCCTCCATCTCTTCCCACTCTTTACCAACCCTGACCTACTATCCTATTTCTATTTTATTACTCCCCAACTCTTAAAGTATGTTTTATTATGTGCTACTACAGTTGTCCCAATTTTCTCTTTGCCGCCCTCCATGCAGTACCTCCTCTACCCTCCAGCAATACCCCTCTTACTTCACGTCCATGGGACATGCATATAGTTCTTTGGCTTCTCCATTTCCTATACTATTCTTAATAATCCCCTACCTACTCTGTTCCTTCTAATTATCCTTCTTAACCACGGAAGCATTACCCCTATTCAACCACTTCCTCCTCCAGCTGGTAACCCTTCAAATGATCCCCATATTGATGATTCTGTTCCTGTTGTGGTTATTCACTTGGTTGTTTCTTGTTTGTTTTTTAGATTCAGCTGCTGGTAGTTATGAATTTGCTGCCTTTTTAATACTCTCAGTTTTGGTTTTCTTCTTTTTCTTAAGTCCCTATAATAATGGTTTGGTAATGATGAACTCCTTTGGCTTTATCTTGTCTGGGAAGCACTTTATCTGCCCTTCCATTCTAAATGAAAACTTTGCTGGATACAGTAATCCTGATTGCAGGTCCTTGCTTTTCATCGCTTTGAATACTTTTTGCCAGTTCTTGCCTGCCTGTTAAGTTTCTTTTGAGAAGTAAGCTGATAGTCTTAATAGGAACCCCTTTGTAGGTAACTCTCTTTTCTCTTGCTCCTTTTAAGATTTTACCTTTAACCTTTGGCATTTTAATTATGTGTTTTGGTGTGGTCCTCTTCGGATCCAACTTGTTTAAGACTCTGGACATATATGTCTATTTCCTTCACCAAATTTGGGAAGTTTCCTTTCATTATTTTTTCAAATACAGGGTGCATGCAATCAATTAGCAAAACTTTAGTAAAATAAATAACATACCACTGAAGTGTTATGTATTGAAATAAATTTATTCTTATATATAAATATATAAATACAGTCATTTTAAAATTGTTCCAGAAAAGTCTCCACTGGCTGCAATATAGACTCGATTCAACTTTAGAATCTTAAGCATGCTTTAACTAACTTTTCTTTATCCATAGGCATCATAATGTTTTCAATCTTAGCTTTAACAGCCTCTTTATTGGAATGAGGTTGTTTATTAGCTTGTCTCTCACAAATGCTCCATACATAATAGTCTAAAGGATTTGCATCTGGTGAACTAGGCAGGCAGATTTTCTTTGACCAAAATTCAGGAGCAATGACCCTGAGAAATCCTTGCCCCTTTTTGGTGTTATGTGCTAGTGCACATCTTGTTGGAAGATAAATGATGTCCACTTGTGACTTGCTTCATCCATGGTACAACTACTCTCAAAACATCAAGGTAAGCATCCTGGATCTTCATGGATGATCTCCTGGATTTTGTGTACAATATCTGGACTTGTGCAATCCTTGCGTACCTTATGCGTTTTTCTTGTTGGTGTGGAGACATCAGGATCAGCACCATACCCCTTCTTCACGTTGTAAACTGTACATAAAGGGATGTTATTGAAATCTGCAATTTCCTTAGAAGTTTGCCCTGCACATAGTCCAGAAATGATGGCTGCTCTATCGTATTCCTTCTACATGACAGCTACTCTCTGAATTTAATACTTTATATCTGGAACAATGGTGTTAAATCATAACACCATGTTTGAAATATAGTTTTTCAAAATTAATACACACATGAAATAAGGAGATCCAAAGTTACTGCCAACTGATTACGTGCACCCTATAAATTTTCAATTTCTTGCTCTTCCTCGTTTTGCCTTTTAGCATTCCTGTGACTCAAATGTTGGCACATTTGGAGATGTCCCAGAGTCTTCTTATACTACCCTCATTTTAAAAAATTCTTTCTTCTTTCAGTTCTGGTTGAATGTTTACTTCTTCCCTATGTTCCAAATCATTGATTTGAAGCCTGGCTTCCCTCCACTCAAAGTTGGTTCCTTGTAGATTTTTCTCCATTTCACTTGGTGTAACCCTTCATTTCTTTACGTTGTTGCCACACCCAATGAATTCTTTGAGCATCCTGATCACCAGTGTTTTGAACTCGGTGTCTGGTAAGTTAGCTATCTCCATTTTGTTTATTTCTTTTTCAGGAGTTTGTTTTATTCTTCCATTTGGGCCATATTTCTTTGTCTCCTCAATTTGGCAGCTTCCCTGTGTTTGTTTCTGTGTAGTAGATAGGGCTGCCTTGACTTCCTGTCTTAGTAGCGTGGCCCACTATCAAAAAGGTACCTGTAAATTATGTGAGCGAAGACTTAGGCAATTGCCAGGGTAGGGCAACCTGCTTCATCATTTTGTGGCTTCGTGTGTGGGGAGGGGATGGTCTCACTGCCTGGTTTCTGGGGGGTTGCCCGGCACTTGCCCCATTCCCAGTCACTTCACCCGCTCCCTGTACTCAACTGATACCCTTTCAGCTGTTGCCCTGGTGGTGAATCCCAGAGTGGGCGGGTCCGAATATGTTTTAAGACTGTGAAGTGGAGTTTTCCTAAAAATCTGGCAGTTTCTTCAGCTGCCTCAACCCCCACTGGTTTTTACAGCTAGGAGTTATGGGGATTTACCTTCCTGGTGCTGGAACCCTGACCTGTGTGGTCTAGCCTGAGGCTGAGATTGCTTGCTCCCAAGGTATCCCTGCTGCTTTTTATTCACCCACGCCATTCTGCCGCTGCCTCTCCATGCCACACCATGCCTCTCTGCCCATTTCCTCCCCTCCTACCTATCTGGATGAATGTGGTTTTCAGACTTCCATACAATTTGATTTTCTGACAGTTCTGGGCTATTTTTTTTTTTTTTTTTTGAGATTTAGTTGTAATTATTTTGTGGTTGTGTGAGGAGGCCAAGTGTATCTACCTATACACCTCCATCTTGCGTGGAAATCCTTATTACTACCCAGTTTTATTGAAGGGTTATTAGCCTCACTACCCACAGCCTGCAGCCATCCAAGCCAGCGGCCAGTTCTAGCATTTCCACCTTCCCTATGGAGTACCCGACACCTGACCATGTCCTCTTCCTTCCATCTCCCTGTCACTGGCCTGAACTCTCTCTTCCTCTGACTAGCTCTTCTTCAACCACATCCTAAGTACAGCCTCTTCAAGCTGCTTGACTTGGCCCCCTCTTGGCACGCAAGATTTAAACATCACCTCCTTGCAACTGACTTCACAATTTATATTTCTTGTCCTGAGAACTACTTCTGTATTTATAAATACCTTCTGGATATCTCCTCCTGGTTGAACTTCCTTCAATGTAAAACTCATGGTCTTTAAAACAGAACCCACCAATTTCTTCCTCCAACAATAAATCTGATGCTCCCTCCACTCTTGGGTCCCAAGCATGACCACTTGACCTGTTTGCTCAGGCTTTATCTTAGACCCATCCCCCTTCCCCACATCTGAGCAGCTGCCAAGTCCTGCTCTTCTGAACTCCACAGAGCTCTTCCTCCATCCTTCCTTCCTACCACACCCTAGTCTGAATTCCCACCATCATTATCTCACACTTAACCTGCCAGCATGTGGCTGCCGAATCCAGTCTTCTCTCTCTACTTCACTTTATCCACAGTGGTCTGTTACTCTCCCAGAAGCATGTCTCTAACAAGACATTTTTTCTTAAATACGTACCTTTAGTGGCTTCTGAAGAAATTGAAACTTATTGGCCTGGCATTTGAAGAGCACCCTGATTTCCCACTTCTCCCCTGCACTTAAACCATGTTCCTGACTTGCTCCTGCTCTTGATTCTAGGACAGACCTAGGTTCCCTGCACCTGACACTGAACTCACGTTGGTCCTACTATCTCCCCACTCTTCACAAGTCAAAATCCAGCTCAAAGGCCAACTTTTCCTGGTCTCTCACAGAAATACCCCCTCCTCTAATGCCCAGAAGTATTTTGCCTGTATCTTTCCTGTGGCACTATCACTGGCACATTCCTATCATCCCCCATTACAGAACTAACAGCTCCTCTACAGAACAGGACAGGATCCGTATCATACTTGTCTCTGAGATGCTTTGGTGGCCACCAGTTAAAAGCTTTCCCCCTGGCAAGCACTCAACAAGTGGTAGTTGATGAATGAATGAAAGATACGTATCTCTGGTCAAAGCCAGCTGATCTGTTTCCTAGCACCCAACCACTCATGACTGGCATAACAGATGAGTATACGGGAAGAAACAGCTTTGTAATAAGAGAAATGGCAGCTGCCAGCACCACATCAAGGATGGGGTGAAGAAAACCAAAAATAATAGATGTGACAATGAACCTGAATCCTCAAGAAAGGTTCAAAATCCCGAAGACAGGAAAGGAGAAAATCTATTTTACAAACATCCTGTTATCAAAGGTTGGGAGAAGAAACTCTGATAATTGCATAAGAAATCATCAGTTGTTTGGAAAACTCATATTTGTGAAACAGATCATTTCTCAATGATGGTAGGTTAATGAAACATCATGGACCCATTCTTAAATCCTTGGACAAAGAGATGTACCTTCAATCTAGACACTAACAGAAATATCAGAACAACAAGCTGGATGATTAAAAGGTATACAGACATTTCCCCCCTACATAGTTAAAGCAGCTCATTAATGCAAATGCAGCTCACTACCTTACAAAACTTAGGCAATGCTATGCTATCAGATAGCTTTGGATACTTATTTTATCATTGATTGACTGACTGAAAATGTGAACACAGTAAGTAAGCTTTATTCAACAGGCATACATAGAACTCTAGCCCCAATGAGCAAATCCACATTCTTCACAAACAAACCAAACATTAATACAAAATGACTACGTACTAGTCTATAAAGCAGGTCTCCACAAATTTCAAAAATGTGTATCTTTCATACCTTAGAAATCGTGGAGATTTAAGCCTGGAGTCTATCATAGTAACTACTGAGGAAAATCCCTTTAGCTTTAAAAAAAAAAAAAAAAAAGGTAAACAAGATGAAATAAATTTCATTGACTTTAACTGACAGGCCAGCATTTGGTCACAGTATAATTAATTTCACTCTGAATGCCACTGTTCCAAGTATTTAAATGCCCACACACTGACTCCAACCCACACACTCTCCGCTCCACCCCACATTCCAAGTAGACCAGGTATTTTCACACTTGGTTTATCTTTGGGGAAGACCGTGGTTAAATCTTTAATTTGAAAACAAGAGTGAAAGTCCGGCAGGCACTGCCTTACTGGCTGCCCTCAAAACTTAAGAGCGAAGAGCAATCAAGTAACAAATGGTGACCTCCGCTCCTTCAGGCTTTAGGTAATCTGCTCACGTCAGAAGGGATCACCTCAAAAGTGACCATTTTACATGGAAAAATGTTGTCCACTCGTCTGCAAGCTTCCTGGGGATCAGAAATGTTACTAAAATTGTATAAAGTGTCAAGTTTATGCACTGTCTGGCATTTTGATATACTGATTTCTAAAACATAAACTTCAGAGCACACATTATTTCACAGCCGAGGTGTTGGAAGAGGCCCCCTAGGCAGCTGGGTACCCTCAGGAACATGCTGCTGTTGGTCCTCTATGTCTCCATCTACCTCCAGAACTAGCTAGAAAACTCTCTGTAAGCATGAAAGAAGGCAGTGTGGTGCTAGTTGGTTACTTAATTTATGGAATATTTATTGAGCATCTGTTCAGTGCCCAGCACTATTGCAGGTAAAAGGAACATAGCCGTGAATAAAACAAGTCTGTTCTCACAAGAAAAATGCCAGGGACACCCGGGACCAGCCTGCAGCTGAGCCACTTATTGCTGGTGTGACTGTGGGCAATAATTTAACAGCTCTGAGCCTCAATTCCTCAACCATTAATGAAACACAATGTTAAAGGTTGTGGTATGAAAAATAAAATATACCAAACATTCCTTTGCTTGTCCCTTTGTATAATAAGGGAGCAAATAGCAAGTGCTTCCAATAGGCACTTGGGACCACCTGAAGCAAAATCAGGAGGAAGGTGACACTTGTCCTCAAATACGTTTACCTGATCCTTCACATCTCCCTCATCTCCTTACATGTTTTTTCTGTTCTTGGGTACCTTGCACTCTACGTTCTCTGGCCTTCTTCCCTGGTCTCCCCTCTGCCAAATTACACCTTACTCTCTCCTCCCAACTCACTCCAGAAACAGTGTTGTCCTTTCAGTAACTGCCTGAAGTTCTTGGTGAAATAACCAATTAATCTAATTCACCCAAACAGTAAATGCAGGCTTCATCCACTAATCCTCTTGTTGATGTGTCATTAAAAAAACAAAAACAAAAACAAAAACAAAACTTCTAGACAGTGCAGAGCTGTCATCTTTGGAGGCAGGGCAAATTTCTAGGTATTGCTGATACTACTCAGTATACAGAATGCACTGCTATGAAGTGGGTAAATCTTCAAGTTTCACCTTGACTAAGTCAGGTTTTCACAAATTACAGAAAAGAAGTATTTTTGCTGAGTGAGGTTCTGGCCACGCCTGGTCCCCACCTTAGAATGCAGTCACAGCCTTCCGAGTATTGACTAATGAGAGAGTCTCAAGTTGATAATCAGCTTTCCTTTCATTCTGCCTTCCAGAATCTTAATTAGAATGCAACCCTATGGCTAACCAGAAAACCAGTATGTAAAGAAGAGAAATTACAGAACAATTATTTTCTACTAACAGAATCGCTCATGTTCTCTGGTGTTTCAATGGGTCTCCAGGATTCTAATAAAGTATTTGTCAGAGTATTGAATAAAATGCACTTTTAATTATTTTTAAAGGAAATGCTGCTCGTTGTAACACTAAACCAGATGAAATTGAAAGAAAAGGTAAAGATACAAATATTAGCATTAGCTAACAAACATGGTTGGTAGTTAAGATGGGAAATTTTTTTATAATACTAAGCCGAGGCCATCTGTTTATTTAAAAAGCACTTAGAGCCACTATGTAAAAACAAACTCAAGTAACATAGGGCTTATTTGCTTTAATAAACATGTATTCTTTTACAGTAATAAAAAGTGACAAAAAAGACAGAAAGGGTGAAAGGAAATCTCAGAACTGAGGCCGCAGCTCTTCTCTGGCTGTAGGAGTGAACAGCTTCCCTTAATGAGTGCAGGCCGGGCGTACTTGGGAGAGGAAATAGGACTTCTTAGGAAGAGACTATGGCCTCAGACAGGAGCTGGTAAGTGCTGACTAAGGTCCGCAAAGCTTGTGAAATGAGGTTCAGCCCACATTATTTATTAGTATAATTATTAATAATAATCATTATCATTCATTGAGCTCCTATCATGTTCCAGGCCCTGCACTTACCATGCTCACATAAACCCTCTCTGGAAATGGGTATTAATATCTTCCTTTGACAGATTTTAGAATTAAGGCTTAGAGAGGGTGATTAACATCCAAGGTCACAATGGGTCTGATGCTGATGCTGAATGTCAGAATATGTACTCAGGACTTGAACCTGGAGCTGTACACCAGACCACAGTACATTGTGGTAAGTTTGCTGTTTTGACTCCCTGCCAACTTCCGAAACCACCCAGGGAGTCCTCTGCCATAAGCTTTGTTCCTCTGCCCATTCACAGAGTTGCTGCCTGAGTTCTTCTCCCGAAAGCCATGATTTTGCTGAAAGAGACAACTTTGAAGTCCAACCATCACCTGAATTGTAGGTTTGCCTTCTGAAAATGAATCCAAGTCAGTGGCTACCCAAGGGACCCCAATTCCCACATTTTTAAAGTCTACCTTCCACACAGCAGCCCCACAGGCCTCAGCTCACCACCATGTTCTCAAGAGGCAGAAGAGGGCTGAATTCAGGGCGAATCCATACAGGTGAGTTTCCAGAGTAGGTAAGTAATTACCCTAGTCCACCTCATGGGACCTGCCATGAAGTCAGGAGAGAGACAATGAAAAATGAACCAGTTCACCCCAGCAGGCTCCAGCACCTCACGGTCATCAGTATCAAGGGATCCTGATACATCTAACAGAAATGCCATGGAGCCTGACCAGGGCCATTCAATCAATGAAGCTAACACAGAGTCCAGTTCAGGCTCAAATCTAAAACCAGAGTGTCAGGAAACAGTGCAGAACAGTAATAAACTCAAAGATTCATACAGTATTTGTCTTCAAGCTACCCTGTCTCTCAAGCAAGCCACGTTTGGGGCCTCAGTGTCCACATCTATAATGTGAGGGGGTTAAGCTCAGTGACTTCTGACTTCTCTCCCAGAAATACAATTTTCTGTGTACTTACTATTTCTCAGATCTCCATTTCTTTGAAGCGCTAAAGGTTTAAATGCCTGCTCTAAGTCGGAATTAATTGAGGACAAAACAGAGCTGGGTAATTTAGCATCAAGTGATTACTTTCCAAAGCAAGAAATTAACCTCTTTCCTTTCTTAATAGAGACATTAATGTTTCCTATCAATAATGGACTAAACTCTTTCCAATAACTAAGATTTAGCTGCATGGGAGGAGGTTCAATTCCTCTTTGTGTTACTATGCAAAAGTGGCTTCAGGTGACATGCGACAGCCTCTGACTCAGAATTGAATGCCGATCGTATTATGAATACTTGGTGGAAACCAGATCAATAGCTAACTTTTCACAATGTATTCCCCAACACTAGAGGTTCTTCAATGGCTCAGTCTACGAATCCAGTCCTTGGCAGCATCAGTCATGGCTCCCTGTGTGAACCTCAACTATTGTCCAGTGTGACCCCCCAGACCTGGACATATGCACCCCTTAGCACAGATGGGACACATCCCTAACCTTTCCTACAAAGAAGACTGCACATTTTTAGTTGCATTAAAAACACAGTTGCTCTCGCACTGTCAACAAAAAGTAGGGGGCAGCGCCTTCTCCTTTCGATTTTTGGGACTACCCTCTATTAGATGAAATTCTCTAGTAATGAGAAAGTACTTATAGAGATGAAAAAACCACTAGGGTCTTTCTTCACAAGCACCTCTGTTTTGTGAGAGCGGGTGTTCTTATGTGGAGATTGATTGGGATTCGGAGCAAGCTGACTGTTAGGCAGAGATGGACTATGCTGGAGGGCCCTACCTTGTGACCTGTGACCCCACTCTTGTACTTTCCTTGCAGGGAGAGAAAGAAACAGTGGTGGACAAAAAGGTCCAGTCACCTGGTGTCTTAGGTGCTACCTAGACGCAGGATGAGGGCACCTCCCATATTAACAAAAAAGTAGATGTTCAGTAATATCATACTAGCAAAGCTCTGTGGAAGGTGGTACCTTCCGACATTGCTGGCAGGAGTGAAAATAGGCAAAGCTTAGTCTTGCAGTTAATTTAGCACTATTTAATAAAACCTAAAGCAGATTCTTTGAAATGCCCCTTCTTGTCACCTTCCCAGAAAAAGAACTCCTGCACATGTGTGCAAGAAAACAGCAGCATTTGTTTACATGATTGTCTACAAATAAGGAAATTAAACAACAAACTATAATTCACCTAAACTGTGGAATTCTGTGTAGCAATTAAGAAAATAAAACACCCTAATGTACTAACACGAAAGATCTCTAAGACCAACTGTTGACTGAAAAAAGTATTACCTGAGCAACATTATCCCCATGTTAAAATCCAGTCAAACTATGTATTTCTACAGAACTATGTATCTACATGTGATTTCACAGCAAAAGGTTTAAAATGATACACAGTATGTTTATAGCTTTTGAAGCAAACTTAAAATAAGTAAGTTGAGAGGAAAATAGGGCACAAAACAGTATGCATACCAAGATTAAAACAGGTTAAAAAAAAAACTTGTAAGGAATTAGAGAATGTAAACAGCAGTATTCTCCTGCTCATTTAAGAAAAAAAAAAAAAAAAAAAAATTTAACTCTACATACAGAAGCATGTTCTGAAAAGCAGTTTTCCAGTTACTTTCAACTGCTTTCTTGTAAAACTCTGCCTTACAAGGTACTTTTTAGATGAATAAAGTACGAAAGTTAGCTGTAGAGCAAGTTACAGCTTTATGGAAATATGAAATGGCTGACTGAAGTTTTAACTGGAGTCCAGTTATATTGTTAATGTAAATCAGTTGAAACTATTACAAATTTTTGGAAATGCCACTTTGTGGAAGAGCTAACTTGTTTATAAAGAATGCATTTCATTATTACTGCCAATTTGTTATCATACAGCAGATATTTATCCAACAGAGAAGCCTGCACAATTCCTTAGGTTATGTTAGTTATTGAGTGATGTGTATGTAGTTTGGGCAAGTAGATTTGTTAAACTACCTTGTAAACTTAATAAGTAGTCAGGCAACCAACAACTAATAAAAAATTCTGTAATGGGTATGTTTGAAACATTATAGAACAGTAATACTTTATGCTACATAGCCTGTTAGAAGTGTACAAAATTATGATAAAGATATATAGTATTAGGAATAATGCCAAATTTAAAGTACTTCAAAAACAAAGATGCTTGAATCAAGCTTAGGTCCATATATACAAAAGAAGTGGTTATTTATAAGAGCGATTTGAGATTCAGGAGATAAGAAATTCTGTCCTCAAAATATGCCTGCCACCCAAAGACCAAAATACCTGAAATTTCATGATTATTCATTTCTTCAGAATAAACACTGATGCCCTTTAAAAATGCAAATAACCAGCAGACCTAAGTCATAAAATCAATCTTATTTTACCATGTTATTTATCAAACTTTTTTCTCACAAGAGGGAAAAGCAAGAAGGAAGTAGGTTATCAGAAGTTAAGAGAAAGTTCATATTCATAGGTGCCCTTATTGTGTGAGGGTGATTTAAGAGAAATGACAAAGTCCAACTCCACTAACTAATCACTCTGTTTCTTTCCTGGTATGCCTCTTGCCTGTAACACTAAGAATTTTGGCAGGCACCAACTCAATCAGAAACATAAAATTAAAAAGATCAGGAAGTTCTTCAAAAACTGATTCAAGTACAATTTGGTAAGCACTAACTTTGTGCTATATCCTCCAACCTACCAAGGGAAAAAACTAAGGTTCAGAGAAGTTTATTGCCCAAGTTCATGTGGCAGTAAGTGACAACACAGGTCTGAGACACCAAACTCAAGGTTCTGAACCATTATGCTATTGTGCCTCACCCCTACCCCAAATAAATCTCTAGAATGGGGTACTTCAGCAATAGATTGGAATATGCTGGCAAAATTTCAATACATTACTTTTAAACAATCCTCCTGGTCCCCTTTCTCTTGGCTAGTGATCCCAGACAAAAAAATAAAATAAAGAAGTCCATTTGGACAAGGGACCATATATCCCGCCATCCCAATATCCAGGTCTTAAGCATTAGGTGGCTGTGTTCCTTTCACGGAAAAGAGAATCAGGGAGATGCCTTGTCGCATGTGAGCTCCTACAGATGGACTCCACTGGCCGCCTCTAGAGCCAGAATCACCTCAGCCTCTGCCAACACCGTTGCAGCAGCTTCAGCTCGTCTCCCTGTGATGGCATCTTGTATCAGCAGTGGACCACAGGTCCCTTCCTCCCTGCCCCAGGATCTCTCTTATGCCACAGATACTAGGCTTCTTCAAGCAGGCATCGGGAAGGAGACTTACCGCCTGAGCCAAGAGGGATGGGAACTCACAGATAAATGCTTCTCCTGCTTTACCCTCAGACACGTGATTCTGAGATGCTTTCTAGGAGCTCCTCAGAAGATTCCTGACCCAACTCCTATTGCTGTCTTCAGTGACTGCAGTGACACAACTTTATGTCGCCTTCTCCTCCTTGGAATTACTATCCAATATACCACAGCACATACATAAGTCCTTGCTATCTCAAGTTCTGCTTTTAAGTAGCACTGAAGCTAAGAAATAAGCATCTTTTACACCTCATCAAGCAGCAGAATACAAAGGGTGCAGGGAGAGCAAGCTTTAAAGACAGATCGGCGCTTAAAATCCAGCTCTGCCATTTATTTGCCATATTCTTTGGGGAATTAACTTCTTAAAGCCAGCTGGCTTTATTACTACAAGCACTCACTTTTTGTTGGTGAGAACTAAAAGAAAAATATAAAATTAAGGAATTTCAAAAATCTCTTTAAGGACAACTTAGGTTATGTCACTCAGTATCTACACATGAACAAATAAACTCATATAATGGTGCTATGAAATGACCAATAAAACAAACCAACCTTTGGAAAGTCTGACCATGAACACAAGAAAATAAGCAAATAAAGAGAAAAGCATTAAACATGAGAAAGTAGATATAACTACAAAATAGTGTTTTCAAAAATTTAAGAAGCCCCTGGTAGCACAGTGGGTAAGGTGCCAGCCTGCGAACCCAAAGGTCGCAGGTTCGATTCCCCAGCCAGGGCACATAACCAGGATGCAAGCCAGGTCTCCAGTCAGATCTGTGGCTGGAGGCAGGTGAAAAGCAACCATACATTGATGTCTCTCTCCCTCTCTGCCTCTCTCCCTTCCCCTCTTCCTAAAAATAATGAAATGAAATCTTTAAAAAAAAAAAAAAAATTTAAGAGATCACTGTAATTTTTATCATTAAGTTTAAAAATAAAAGTAAAATAAATAGTTCTCTTCAAAAATAAAAAACTGCCAAAATCAAGTGAGGAACAGAGCTCATTAAATAATTTCCATAAAATAAACAGAGAAGTTAATCAAGGCTTATTCCCCATCTGTAAAAGGGTCCAGGCCTAAATAGCTTCACAGGCCACTTCATTCAAATACAAAGACATGATTATTTCTGTACCATTTAAACCTCTCCAGAGAACAGAAAAGGGGGAATGACTTTAGTTTCACCCTATGAACTTACAGTCATGACACAAAAACATGGTAAGATACAACAAAATAGGAAAAAAGGCCAAACTCACTACTGCTAAAAATACAAAAGTCCTAAATAATACAGGTAAATTGAATCTAGCGATATATTTATTAAAAAGATACTATCTCATGACCAAGTAAGATTTATTCCAGGAATACAAGGATGTTTCTACATTACCAAGTCCATTAATGTGACTTAACTACATTAAAATGATCAAAACCACATGGTCATTCCAATGGATGCCAAAAAGATATTTAATATAAACATAATGACTGACTACTTTTGCTGGTATTATTGTGTTATTATACATTACGGGGAGGAAAGAAGCACAAAATGTGCAATTATCCAAATGAAAGAAATCACAAAACTTTACTATAAAATTTCTGGTTTAATTATATTTCTACATTGATTTTCCCCCCAATGAGCTTACATTGCTTTTGTAAAAATAATGATAAAAATAGCCTTGCATGAAGCACTGGACTAGAAGTGACACAGAGAACTATGCAAAGCCCTCTTCAAGCAGTTGTGGTTTACATTCAATGCCAATTTTTAAAAATGATAAAGTTTTGTCTTCTTTTCAGCAGCACATAAACTAAAATTGGAATGATTAAGAGACTGACAGGGCCCCATGCACAAGGATGACTGGCAAATTTGTGAAGTATTCCATATCTTTACCTAAAGAAAGCATCAGCAAAATGAAAAGGGAACCAACTGTATGGGAAAATATATTTGCCAATGATACCTCAGATAAGGGTTTAATCTCCAAAATATATAAAGAACTTATATAACTCAACACCAGGAGGACAGACAACCCAATTAAAAAATGGGCAAAGGACCTGAACATACAGTTCTCTGAGGGTGACATACAAAGGGCGCACAGGCATATGAAAGAATGCTCAACATCACTAGCCATCAGAGAGATGCAAATTAAAACCACAATGAGATACCACCTCACACCTGTCAGAATGGCCATCATTAACTACTCAACAAATAAGTACTGGCGAGGATGTGGAGAAAAGGGAACCCTGGTGCACTGTTGGTGGGAATGCAGACTGATGCAGCCACTATAGAAAACAGTATGTAATCTCCTCAGAAAACCAAAAATGGAACTGCCTTTTGATCCAGTGATTCCACTGCTAGGATTGTATCTGAAGAATCCTGAAACACCAATTCAGAAGAGCCTATGCACCCCTATATGTTCATAGCAGCACTATTTACAATAGCCAAGTGCTGAAAACAGCCTAGGTGCCCACCAGTGGATGAATGGATTAAAAAACATTTGGTCCATTTACACAATGGAATACCATGCAGCAGAAAGAATGAAGTTACTCCTACCTTTTGTGGCAGCATGGATGGAACTGGAGAATATTATGCTTAGTGAAATGAACTAGGCAGAGAAAAACAAGTACTATATGATGTCATCTAATACAGAAAACTAATGGATAAAGCAAACAAACAAGCTAAATAGAACCTGAGGCACAGAAACAAGGAACAGACAAGACAGTGACCAGAGGGGAAGGGGAAGAGGGAGAAAGGGGGAAAGAGGGGGAAGAATTTAGTCAAGGAACTAGTATAAATGACCCATGGACATGGATAACATGTGGGGATTGACTGTGGGAGAAGGGATGGAGTGGGTTCTCAGGGGAGAACAATGGGGGGAAATATGAGACAACTGTATTATAACAACTTAATTAACAAGTAATTTTTGTTCAAAAGTCTAGGAAATAATGCTAAATATAAAGAATAAGTGAAGACGATTGAAACACTGTATAGCTTAAGAGCTTAGTAATTAAGAATAATGCTAACAACGCTGGAATAAAACAGCTTAGGTGTGAATTTCAGCTATGGAAAAAAATGATAAAGTTCAGGGAACAAATGAAGAGAAAGAATAACAGAAAAAAGGACTATTTTTAGTATTTGCAGGAAAGTTTCATATTTCAAAAGACCAGGACTAGGGAAAATTAACCCTGTAATTTTTAACTCATCTTGGGAAACATCATGATAGTGTTTCAGAAGCAGTTAATTAAAGAGGAGGACTTGAGGAATAAGGGCAGTTGGGAGCACCACATAGGGAGTCAAGATTGTTCTCAGTCTGTGGTACAACCTAGAAGTTCAGTTCCACAGGTGTGGGCAGCTAAAAGAATGCTCTTAGCGGCCTGGTAACTATTCCCTGGGCAAAGAGGAGGCACCATGGTCACCTGAGAAAGGAAGAGGTAAACTATGCAGGACATGAGCAGGGGCAAGGTCAGGATCCAGCAGTCAGGTAAATGATGAGGGTTCTTAGGGACAACACATGAAGGGTGAATGGTGTGTGAGTGGTACCTTGGAGGCAGCCCTAGAATGCTGTGGGGTGAGGCAACTCAACCAGTGTGTGTGTGTGTGGGGGGGGGGGTATAGGTTAGAAGGTCACTTTGGAGTTGACAACCCAGCATCCCCACCATTTCACAGGTCAATGATTGCCTTAGACCTTTAGAGTAACTTCAGATAGTTACAAGGCATTAAAAATGTCCTTAATGCCATGTAAGTAAGTGTAAATTCTACATTTGAAAATGGTTAAAGTGACAAATTTTATGTTATACATACTTAGCATAAGAAAACATTTAATAAAAATAAAAGATTATTAGTATTTCACTGAGAGACATTAAAATGGCCTAGCAAGCCCTGTGGAAAAAATAAACGGAAAAAGACGCCTGCCCCCACCTCAAAAACAAGAATGAGATAGTATTGAACATGAAATAGGCATTTTGTAATAGTAGAGCTACACAATCAAACTGCAGAATCTGTGTCCCAACCATGAAGAGTCAAGCCACTGGTCACTTGAATTTTCAAAAGGAATGAATGCAGCACCGTTTTCTCTCAACCACCAAGGTAAAGAAGTATCAGGTAGCACAAGCAATCCAAGGAGAGAAATATGGGTTCCAAAATGTAGTTTCTTTGTTGAGAAACTTCCCAGGGCAAGAAGTCCTGCTCTCTTTTTAGAGCTCAGTATACTACTGGTATGTATTAAGTAGGGGTTTGCGAAGAGGCTGACATTCAGAGTTGTCTGAGTTGTCTCCAGACTTGAAAATGACTCTGGGATAATGTCACTTACTGCAGGGCCTGGGGGCTGCAGTGTGGAGGAACACTTCCTCTGTCTAACAAAATTTCCTCTCTGTTGCACAGCGGCAAAGTGCTATTCGCAGGATTTGAAAAAAATGAGCAAATCATTTGCCTCTGTTTCCTGGAGACAAACATTTGGTCTGGTAAGTAAACAAAAAGTCATTTATACTCAGAAGACCACTTGTATAGATATAAACAGTTCTGATTTACTCGAATGGTCTGAGGGGGTGTAATTTATTTCAGTCCACTTAGCGCTGTAACAACGGCTTTTCAAAACCCGACATTGATTCATGAAAATGAACATACGGACTGACACTCGGCAGCATCCACCCCAACAGCCTCGGGCAACTGCTGCTGGAAATGTGGTGCTCGCGCT
This sequence comes from Noctilio leporinus, assembly GCA_004026585.1. NCBI lineage: Eukaryota > Metazoa > Chordata > Mammalia > Chiroptera > Noctilionidae > Noctilio > Noctilio leporinus. The sequence continues at coordinate 210,399 of PVIW01001474.1, read as the reverse complement.
GCGAGGCTGGGAAGCGGAAGTGAGCAATTACGCCGGTATTTAACCCAATCCATTGCTCATCAGAAAAACCGCTTAGCACAGGAGTCAGACCCACAGGAGCTGACAAGAGGCACAGCCACTTAACTGCCCCCTCCAGCGATTACACTCTCAACCCATGAGTGTGTCAAATTAAAACAACTACACATTGACTTTTCGCTTCTGTAAACATTAAGGGGTGATTGACAACTTGAGGCTGCAGCCAGCAAGCCTTTTTGCTTGTCTGCTCTCAGCTCCAGCAGTCTGTTTCCTTAGCAATATTCCTACAGGACACGAAAGGGTTTCAGGGCTTTCCACTGGGGCTCACCAAAGGGTCTTATATACAAACCAGCTTCAGATGACCCTTAAAAACTTGGGGGAATTTAACATCAACATTGGTCATTTTCTATAAGAAAAACTTCCCATCAGAAAATTTTTTTTAATCAGTCGGTCTTTTACATGTACTTCTATTATTGCAGCTCTACTGTGACCCTGATTTGGGAGATTCCCTTCCCTTGTTACTCTATTCTTCTTGATTTCAAAACTGTAAGGAGTGGAATAAAAAAACAGCTGAGGCAGGAGGGAGAGACATGTAAATCCAAGTAAAAAATAACTGAGAAAATCTATTCACCACAGAGAGCCAAGTGAATCATCAACTAGCAACTTTACAGGCTTGCACTGAGGATTCAGCATACCGTGTCTAATGTTCTCTGATAATCAGAGAAAGGGCCACAGGCAAGTGTCAAACTTTATAGCCTTCCTGTCACTCTCTGCTCATGGTGCCAAGATTATCCATGAGAGGAAGATAGTGTATTCAATAAATGGTGCTGGGGGAACTGGATATCCGTATGTAAAAAACTGAAGCTGGACCCTTCCCTTATATCATATATAAAGATTAACTCAAAGTGAAAACAAAAAGAACTCAAAATGGATCACTAACCTAAATTAAGACCCACCCTGGGCAAGTACTACCACTCTTGGACTGAGATCAACCAAGTTCTAGTTTATTCACTCCTATCTGCCATTAAAAAAATAACGTGCATCAGTTATAGTCAAAGGTTGACTATCATTTATTAGCCTTTAATTAGTCCATCTGAAGTAAGTCCCCCAACCAGACAAGTTTTTGAATAAGGGCTGATGTTTCCACAAAAGTAACTTTTAAAATAGTGCTTTCAGAACTTAAGGTATCGTTATTCCTTTGTCTCAGGTTTAAACCCCATGACTCCCCTTCCTGTCCCTCTAAAAGTCCATAAAAAAATAGCCTTGACCTACTTGCCCAGATAGCACTGTCCAACAGAACTGCCTATGAGGGCAGAAATGTTCTTGGATGTTCCATCCAGTGTAACAGTCACTAGCCTCATGTGGCAACTACTGAGCACCTGAAATGGGGATAGTGTGACAGAAAAACTAATTTTCACTTCAATTAATTTAAGTTCAAATAACTGCATGTGACTATAAATAGCTCCTGTACTAGACGGTGAAGATCTAACTAGCAGGCTAAAGATAGTGTCAATGGTGGTGTGACAATCTAAGATTGGAGTGTCCCAGAGAGGCATTAAGGCTCAAGAGAGAACCACCCAGGTCCACACTTAGCCAGGTCACTATTTGCCCTATTCAGTGATTAACTCTGCTCTAAAATGCAACCAATGATTTTTGTTCTACCTACCTGTGGTTTCTGTCTCCAGTTCCTGGCATAAAGCTCCTAAAACCCTTAGAATTTCCTAATTAGGGTGATAGGAGCCTCTGGTTCTGATGAGGTGACTCTTGGTGGACGCCCTAGATAGCTTTACGGATGAGTGCCAAAAGACCTGGCCTTATATAGATGCTTGGACCATTGAGCCCCACCCACACCCCAACATCCAGGGAGAGAAGAAAAGCTAGAGATTGAATTAATCACTACTGGCCAACGATTTAATCAATCACACCTCACATAATGAAGCCTCTAGAAAAACCCCTTAATGGCAGGGTTCTTGTAAAACTTCCAAGCTGGTGAACAGAGCAAGGTGCTGAGAGCATGGTCTGTCCACAGAGGGCATGGGAGCAGTCTACCTCTCCCCACACCTTGCCTTGTGCCTCTCCTCCACCTGCCTATTGCTGAGTTACAGCCTTTACAATCAACCAGTATTAACAAGTAAAGTGCTTTCCGAGGTTCTGAGTCACTCTAGACAACAATCAAACCTGAGAAGGGATCTAACTGTAATGGCAGCAGCAAAAAGGTGGGTGGCCTGCAGACCCCACTGGTGGCCGTGGTCTGAAGTGGAGGTAGGCAGTCCTGTGAGACTATATCCTTAACCTACGTATGTGGTCTGGGCTAGCTTTGATGAGCTTGTGCCAGAACTCAGTTAAATTGTAGAAAACCCAGTTTGTGTCAGAACTGGATAGTGTCAGAGGAAAAAACTTCTATCTAGTGAAATTGCTGTTAGAATTAAACAAAACAATGTGTCATGGAGCATTTTTCACATTTGGTTGATCTATAATGAACATTGGCTAGTTCATGAATGCTAACTATCATATGTTTATCCTGAAATAACTTTTACATTAGTTTATAACAACATCTGGAAGCAATGTACTGCTTTCTCATTCTTTTCCTTATGTGGGGAAAGCTCAAATTCCCCTCCATATTTGCCAGGAAAATTGGCAAAGATTGTAATTTGCAGCTAAATTGTTTAAGGCTACACCAAAAACTTCAAGGGTGAAGAGGGCAAAAAATCAAATTCTTTTTTCCACATTCAGGGAGGAATAAGGAAGAAACCAAATTCAATGTGTGTGTGTGTGTGTGTGTGTGTGTGTGTGTGTGTGTGTGTGGTGGGGTGATAAGGAAGAACAATGACTTGAGGACAAAGTGTGCCAGGTAAATGGGGGCACTTCACCATGAACTTCTCGCTCTCCAAACACACCCCTGCTCTGGGTGCCTGAGCTGTGGGTGAGGGCCTGCCATGGGCTGGGCTCGGCATGTCAGAGAGCTTGGGAGGAGGATGGTCAACAAGTGCCAAACATTAGAACCAACGGGAAAGATAAACCATTCATTCTACAGACACTGGTCTACCAAGCCTCAGCAGTCCTTTCGTATTTCCCAAAACCTCATCAACAAGAGGAGACATGTAGAGATAGTAAACCCTTCACTATGGACTGAATTGTGTCTCCCAAAATCTATTACGTTGAAACTCTAGCCTCCAATGTGACTGTACTTAAGAGTTAGGGCACTTAAGGAGGTAAAGAAGGTTAAATGAGGTCTTAAGTGTAGGGTCCTCATATGGCAGAACTAGTGATTTTATAAGAAGTGGGAAGAGATCAGAGCGATACCCTCTCCCCCACATACAAGATGAAAGGCCAAGGAAGAGACACCTCACAAGAAACCAACCTTGATAGCACCTTGATCTGAGAAATCTAACTTCCAGAACTGTGAGAACGTTAATTTCCTTTTTTAAGCTACCCAGTCTATGCTATTTTGTTATGGCAGCCCTAGTAGAATAATATAAATAACATTAACATTGCACAATCTGGCTTGTTCAATGTCTACACTACCACATTTCTCTCATTTCATATAGTAGGTTCTACTTGTGTTGCGTTGAAAGAGTTGGAGATTAATGAAATGAGCTAAAATATATATTTCACCTTGAGAATCTTAAGGTTTAAAAGTTTTTTAGGTCCTGCAATAGTGTTTGAACTAAAAATACCCCCCACCACACACACACACAAAGAGGCACTCTTACATGCTACAATCTGAATGAACCTCAACAAACTTGTTGCTGACTGAAGAAGCCAGGTACAAACGCCACATATTGTATGATTCACATTTATATGAAATGTCCAGAATAGGCAAATCCATAGAGACAAAAAGTCAAACAGTAGTTTCCAGGGGCTGGAGGGAAATAGAAATGAAAAGTGACTGCAATGGGGATTCCTTGAGGAGTGACAGAAATATCCTAGAATTAGGGATGATGGTTGAACAACTTTTGTCAATATACTAAAAACCACTGAATGCTATGCTTTAAAGGGGTGAATTTTATGGTATGTGAATTATGTATCTATCAATAAAACTGTTGTGAACAAACCAACAAATCAATCAGTCAAGCCCATCCCATTTTCACAGCCATGTAAAAAGGTGAAGCATACCTGGAAAAGGCTAGTTATTTGCAACATCTATCCAAATCACTTTAGTTTGTAATCCTGGTTTCTCCAAGTTGAGAAGGAAACTCTCCCTTAGGTTTAAGGCAAAGACCTCAATTGAGTCTTGAATAAGAGCAGGACAGGTGGGCACAGGGCTGCTCCTTTGCGCACCCTGTAGAAGCTAGGCAGCAAGGCTGTCCTGTGCACAGGAAGGAAAGATGTGTCCCCGCAAGATTTGCTGATATTTAGGGATTACTGCAGCATGCTGCCTGGGGCCATGCTTTGTCTCCTAGGTGTAATGCTAGGTCCACAGATACATAATTGGCACTCAACGCATTATGTATTTACTGACTGAGCCAGCCATCAGTATAAGTGCTATGGGGCGGGGGAGGTCAGAACAAGAGAGGAACAGGGCGAGGGAGTGCGTCAAGAGTTGCTCTGACAGCTGGCCAAGCTACCAGGGGACAACTGAACCAAATGCATGAAAAATACCCATTTCCATTTTGATTCTGAGCATCAGTGGGTTCATTTTTATTTGCTGTTATAATAATGGAGCTAACCTATAAAATACGAAAAAAAATGTTGGGAATTTCTGAAATGAAGAAACAATACATATAATATGTTCAAGGATATATTTTAACCCAGAAACTTTTCACCGAGAAACCCATGAATGGTTTCAGCCAAAACAGGAAACTGTTCCAAGCATGATCAGCACTGCCTCTTGTGCTATTTTTATAGAAATATAAATGAAACTATTAAAACTGCTGAATATGCTTAGTGAAAGTATTGCTTTCCACCACCTACTTTTCCTTTTTGCCTTTACCCCAGTGCCCTAAAACAGTGTTCGGAGAGGACTTGGATGAAGCATAAGGATGCCAGATTTAACAAGTAAAAACATAGGGTGCTGAATTAAATTTAAATTTCAAAACCAATAAATAATTTCTAGTATTGACACAACATGCTTATATTAAAATAATTTTTGTGGCTTACCTAAATCTAGCTTTAACTGGCCATTCTGTTCGATTCTGCAACCCTAATGAAATAGCTGGGCTGACTTGTCTGTCCCCCTACCCCAAGAGCCAATGGAAGGCTTCTGTCCCCTGTGCCACCCCTGGAGGCCAGCCTTACACCTGCAACTGTTTCTTGTGCTGCTTCAGGAGGCTCAGATGTGGCACCAGTGACTACCAATCTCTGGTAAGACGACACTGTAACTAAAAGCAGAGGGTAATGGTGAAGAGAGCTATTTAAAGTGGGGGAACCCCTACCTCAAACTGGGTGTAAACAGGGGAAGAGACCCTGGATTCAATGTAGTGCCAGATGTGTAAAGGCCACAAAATGGTTCTCCTAACATCCCTGCTACACTGAAAAGAGAATTTTAAAATATGTGTGTTAAGATGATCATGGGACTATAGGGCCTGTTGTTATTTCTGAATACTATATTTTTACAGGGCTCATTTTTAATACCAGTGCTTTTAGAGCGAATGTAAATAAACTTGATATCGAATAAATTCAGTGTGCTCTTACTTTGCAGATTTCAGCTAAAACACCATAAATCATCTCTTGGAAGCAGCATCTTCCTAGATAACAGAGGCAGCATTAAGATTTTGATACCCACTAAAAAATAAATAAGCAACAAACTTCAGAGACCTCCCTAAGGATGTGTCCGGTAGGGTTTCTTCTGTTTGCTCTCATAGCAAAGAGATCATTTCAGTACTACAATAACCCCAGGAGAGAGGGATCCTTGGTTTTATTAAGAAGAGTGGTAAATATGACCACTTTACAATAGCAAAATCAAACCCAATTCCATGATAAAATAACCATCTCCTCTGGTTCCCCCAAAAGGCTCTATTTATGCCCATCTCAATGAACAACGACAGTTGGAAAGTACATAAAAGCTGGTCACCATCCTTTACAGCAGAAGCCCAGTTGGAACCTGACCTCAGCATATATTGTATACCCATGTATATGTGCAAGATGGGAAGTATATGCCTATATATAAATATAAATACATATAAAGCTAACTTTCAGTGTTCAGAAAACAAAAGCTATCCCCATATAACAGCCAAATTCTGACATAACTCAATTTAGACACCTCATCTGGTGTGCACCGCACTCATTCCCAGTGTAAACCCCACCGCGCCGGGCAATGATATACTGTAATGTCACATCGCAATCTGGATTTACTATAAAGGGCCTCTGACGAGCTTCAGAGCAGTAAACATTGCAGCGAGGTGTATTTCACACTGAGCTGGTTTTTATGAAGAACACTTCACCGCCCAGGCACAGCACCTAGATGATGAATGGTGAAAGATGCATGACAAGCTTCATCATTGTTTGTAAATCTTAACTGTTCCTGCTCACTAACTCTGGAGGCAATTTTCAAAGACAGCAGCCGACAGAAGGACAGCACAGCTCTCCTGAAGGTTATTCAAGTTGGAGTTGGCCTGAGCTATGTCTCCAAGGAGCTGAACAGAGAGAATGAACTCCTGAGTCACCCCACACCATGCCCGAAAAACATCATTGAGGCCCAATGCATTCAAGTCAGATTCCAATGAAGAAATCCCATGTATCATGATACTGGTTCTCAAACTGGAGTGGCTACTGTCTAATCCAAGTGAATGCCCATGTGGGTGCTGCATCTTCAGGCCTTTTAAATACAAGTGGTCACTGAGTAACAGAAACAGGTGAACCTGATGACGTGTGATTTGTCCATAACTGACTGAGCTCCTTGCACTGAGCAGGCAGGTAAGGGGCTCCATGTCTATCACATCTGATAGACACTGAAAACACAGGCAATAGTTTCTAGTCATTATATTCAACCTGGTTATCTCAGGACACTCACCAGTTCCTGAATTCTTCAGAGTTCCCGTTCTCTGCATTTTGCTGTGGATTAGCCCAAAGAAAAACCCTGCAAAGGTGTATACTGAATTTACAGTTTTTAGAGCCTAAATTAGAGATGTGAAAGAAATCTCATAATAAGCCACTGACAGACTAAGTAGAGTATAAAATACTGTCTTTGTCAAAAATTATCTGCGAAAAATCAAGCCATTTTTTCACACTCATTTTAACAACAGCTTATGGCCAAAGGAAAATAAGAACCATAAAATAATTGTTTCTATGTACTTATAATTTTATAATGTCTGCCTTAACCACATATTAATACTGTACTTCACCCCTACCTGTTGTAAAAAAGAAAATTCAAATGTAACCATAAAATTAAGTGACTTTACTGTGTGTTAATTAAGTAAAAATGAGGTTTTGAAGTTTATATTGTACTTAGCTTTGGAAATAGCAATGTAAATACCACACCTGATATGCTGCCATTCATTTGCTTTTGTTTTTTGACTAGGACACCAACATGCTACAGAAAGACATCCCCAGATGGGATAAGGTAATCACTGCATGATACACATGCTGAAGGAGCAGGTTATGAAATTTTATCATTATAGCACAAGAACTACTACTGCATCCATATTTTCAGTCTCACAGATAGTACATTTCCAAGTACACTCTCAACCCCAATCACAGGTATAATTTCCTTAAGAGTATTCCAAACATTAGAATGCCAGACTGTCCTCATGTCCAGGGAGGCTTCAAACAAGCTAAGTCATCACCATGCTGTTTCTCCACTTGCCAAGTGATAACGAGGACCCCTTCTCTTCCCTACTTCACAGGTATCGTCTCTATGCCTCAGTGTTCTCATCTGCAAAATGGTAATACTACCAGTTAAGAGAGCTGAATGAGTTATTCCCATCAAGTGCACAGACATTGTGTTAGAGAGATCATAAGAGCTTCCTAAGCGTGAGAAAAGGAAAAAGAAGGGAAGGAAAGAGGAAACCACAGGAAGCGGTTCAGCGACTTGGGTTCCTATGTTGGCTCCTCTTCCTACACATCAGCACCAAGGCTCAGAGACAGCAAAGCGTTCAGCCTGCAACCCCACCCAATCTCTATTATGTGTCAGCAGTGACTAGGCCCCTCTTGACCTCTCCTGCATGGCTATTTTGTTCATCACAAATCAAGCATATGTGAAGAATTAAGTCTTTAAAACATAAGTTTTCCAAAGGGTAGATTCTACATGATATAAACCCAGGGTAAGTTTGTATTCCATGTGAGTCCATTTCCAATTTATTTCTTGGATTGCTTTACCAGGATGCCTAAATCCAGGCATTCATTCAAGAAACCAGGAGCCACCCCTGAAGCACTCTGAGAACACAGCAGGATGCTAGGCTAGGCACCTGGAGGAATACAAAGTTGAAAGACTGTGACCCCTGCCCTCTGAGTGTGAGAACACACCCTGGTAATTCCTACTTAAGTGCTGCAGTGAGTCAAGTCTGTCCTTACAGGAGCAAGCATGATGTCATTTTGGCTAGGTCCCTGGCAAGTGCCTGCTATTTCTAGACTGCTGGTGGCCTTGTCAAAAGCCAAAGTTTTACAGAGGACATGTTAGGGGCACATGGGATCTCAATCTTTTCCATAGGTTGCTTTACAAGAAAGAAAAGAGATTTAAAGAAAAAACATAGATTTAAAGATCTATGTGCTCTCACCAAACAGCATTTTAGTTTCCCTGTATTCTATTTTGTAGGTATAAAGTGATCTGCTGGTGTCCTTACAAACCCCTCTTCTCTGGTTATTTCCTTTGCTCTGCTTAGGAAACATATCGTATGTGTAATATTAAAAATAAGCCTTAAAAGCTGACATTTCTAAATGTTTATTCTATGTTTAAAAATTTTATATGCTTCATCTTCCTCACTCAACAGACCATGATGTCTAACTAATTCCAAAAATCAGAATCCACATATGGTTAGTTTCAAACAGGCTCCTTTTAGAGCTAAAAAATAACCCCCATTAATGATTGTAATCACTTTCACGTGCAAAGCCTACTGCCAGGCACTTGCCGAAACAGTGACGTGTCTTCACATGAGAATGAGGGAGTTGACAAGTTTCTGCCATACTTACATACAATTATTTATATGATCCATTTATAAAAATAAGTAAAGCTGTTCATTTTTTCCCTCAACCTTCCGAACGTGGGAACTGAAGCTCTGACAGATTAAGCGAGCATGTTAGGATCCCACCCAGGGTTGGGGAGTGAGCCAGGGCTCCCCTCCCGTGCTGGCGCCCGGGCCCCTGCACGCACTGACTGCCACAGTTGGTGCAGGTGAATGCCCCGCTTAGCTAACTCTGCTCAAAGCTAAGCTAAAAACAAAAAGGTCACATAAAGAAAACAGTTCACCAGCCAAGTGCTCTTTCCTTTGAATTTAGCAAATGGTAAGTCCCTTTCTAAAGTGGCAAGTTTAAACTCAACATTTCCTAAATGTTGCATAAAATGCAGTCAGCTTTCTTTAAAAAGCAAGGGGGTGGGGGGTGCCAGGGTTCTTCTTAACAGCCAGCCTACAGTTCAGAACAGGACACACATCACAAAAGCAGCCCTCGGATCCCTTGGCCTGCTCCCCGTCCTGTCTGAGCAAGACTCTAAAATATTTTTAGAACATCTTTCTCCCTGACAAGAACTACTGAAAACAGCAACACAATCCCGACAGAAAGGAATGGGAAAAGTATGAACAGTGTCCTGCCATCTCATTTTGTTCATTTATTTATGGGCTTGTGTATGCAAGAGCCACGACTTCATCTTTACAACACCTCCGTGGGTCTGACAGGGCCCATCTCCGCACCCTCCTTTAACAGGTTAGGGAACTGAGGCTCTCAGAGGAGAGTCTGGCACTCCCAAGGCTACACAGCTGGTAGGTCATGGCTCCATTCAGATGCTAAAGAAAGAATGTTTCTACCACCCCACCCAGCCACTCAAGGCAGAATGTCACATTACATCACATGAAAGGTAACAGTGGCATCCTGGACCATGAGTAAGGTGACCTAAGTGTGCTTTCAATGGGCAGCACAACCTCTCTTCTTACCTGAAAAACTGAGAGGCTTGCCAGGGTGATCTTTTGCTGAAAGTCCAACCCTAATGCCTAACATTAAACAAACTTATTCCAGAGTGAATGCTTAACCATTTTGCTTTTAGTCGTCACAGTTGTGGGGTAGGTAGCTTACACCATTCAGTGAAATCAGGAAGTTCTAGCTTCACTGGCCTACAAATTTGCTAACGCTGAATACATTCAAAAGTCTTATTTGGGAACACATAGGCCCCCACAAGCTGCTCAGCCATCACAGAAGGAGCTGGAGGCTTTCAGAGAGGCTCTTCCACTAAACTGGGCCATCTGACCTGCGGGTGATATATAAATGCTCTGCACCTTGCCTGACTGAGTTGTTGACATCCTTTGTTTTAGATAATAATACGTGAATGGCTCATGACCCATAATAAACACCCTAAATGTGTTTTTCCTTCTCCTGGAAAAAGCAGGGGTTGAATGTAAAAGAAGGCTGAGTTTGTACAAGGGCTTGCCACTGTATCTAAGCCAGAAGAGGCCAAAAACTAGAAGCAGGACACACCACTTTTTACTTTCAAACGGAGATTGCAAAAAATATAAAGATAAAAATCTCTATATATTTTTTGCAATCTCCATTTGAAAGTATATATGTTCATCTTTCCCATTTTAAAGCAAAACCTTTTTATGGGGTTAACCAATGAAAATACATTCCAAGGACTTAACAATTCAACCTGGAGGGAGAGATGCCTATTTAAAATATGAAACGCCACCCACCCCTAGACATGTGCCCATCTATTAACACAAAGGTATTGCTGTGAAATCCTTGTCTGAATCCCTAATTGAGAAGCATCATTTCCAGGTTGCTCCTAGTTCCCCTTCCTATACAACTTACATCGATTATTATAGCCTTTTTACAAAGAAAAACATTGAATAGTAGCAACAGGGCAAAAGGAAAATATTCCCTGGAATTCTTTCCCTACCTGCACTCTATTTTCATGTTGCAATATTTAGGAAAACCTCAACCTTGAACTCATTTCTTTAGATGGTAAATATCAGTTATGGTTGCCTTTAATAAGACACTGAAGAAACATGGATTTAATGGATAATTTTATACTTAAATCAGACTAAAGTAAGGATTAAACCTAATGAAATACTGTTTTTCAAATTACGTAGAAGTCCCTACTTAGAATAACTGATGTACTATTTACAAATCGTTAGCTTATTTATTAACCGACCAAAGGATCTGTCAAACTCAAACTTGACAGAATTGATACATGTAACTGGTTATCAGCCAGCCTGCCTTTGGCACAGTCACACAAATAAATATACTGATGTCCCCATCCCCACTCATGGAACCCCTGCCACTAACCTCAGCCCCATTAAGGGCCATGTTTGCTGCTAAAGAGCTGCCCACTTGCGTCAATGCTGACGATAAAACCAAGGACCCAACGCCCTAAGAGAAGATGCCAGGGCTGTCCTTGTGGATGCCCAAACATGCCTTTCTCTTTTCCCACCCACCACCTCTGTAAAATCTCATGCAAGGCAGAGCCCATGACACCATGTATTTGGAAGTCATAAAGCTTATTTTTTCTAAAAATTAGCTGAGACTTGGGTTTCCTATTAATTCATACTTTCTCTTCATGACAATTCTAAAATAGGTCTGAGGTTTCAATGCAATTCTTCCTACCCAATTCCCTTTGTCTGACACCTGACCCTCCTGGTTAGTTATTAGGGATTAGAGGGCTTCCGGAAGGTTAAACCACACTTTCAACTAAACATAGCACCAGAAAAGTTTGGAGAAATTCTACATGTTATTCACTCAATCTTTCCCTATGAACATGGTGTAGCCAGTCTTTTCTTTCTTACATTATAACCTCTTTCCTCAGAGTCTCTTTCTTTTCTGCCATAAATTCAAATACCTACTGCTCCTGTCCAAATTCATTCTTCTCTGTTCTAATAAATTTCCTCCTATCTCTTTGTCTTACTGCCTTCCTCTGAATTTACACCTTCATCTCAAGAATGCTAGTACTTGTAAAAACATTCCATTATTCCTAGAGAAAAAGGCTCAGGTAATTTCTTCCTGAAAATAGGTTTCATTGCTAATTTTCTCAACGCATAAGTGTTTTCTTTAAGGGCTTTATTCCTAAATTGTTCACTGGTTCCATCAGACAATTAGGATTCTGACCTTTCAGGATTATGTTTCCTTACAGAACAAGATTACTTAAAAATAACACCTAAATCATCTGTGCATTCATCACTCAACCAATAAATAACAAAATAAGGCATCATGGCAGGTAAAAAGGTATGAGATCCTCTCTCCTTAAGGAGCTTACAATCCAGATAAATATATATAATCAAAGGAAGTACGAAAAAAAAAGACCACATGGGCGTATATTCTGCACTACGAACATTTATGATAGCTGTTTGTCCACTCCAACAAAATATGATTATTAATAAAAGTCAAAGTACAATCAACAATGTGTACTTCTACAGTCTTTCTACAGTTCACACTGATCAATTCCCTCAACCTGTATATTCCATGCTCATGGAATCCTTTATTTTATTTTAGCATGATAAAGTATAACTTGCCCAGCCTTTTGGGGACTTCATTATTTTTTAATTTGTAAATCAGAGTATGGTTCTGATTCTCATTCTCTAAACACTTCGTTTACAAAGGAACAATTTCTCTACCGAAAGTCAAGTTATTGTAAAAACAAACTTCTTCTATTTAATACAAGGTAAATTCTAGTAGTAAGTTTCTTTACCAAGTCATTCACTATTGCCTGATTTCTACTTACCGCCTCAACTGTATGCATCTCACTTTCCTAGATCAAAAGATGATGCTTAAATATAAAGAACTTAAAAACAGGTCCTGGAAACACAGCAGCCATAAAAGACATCTATCACCACAGTGTAAATGTTGGGGAGAAGGTTAAAATTGAAGTTGAGCAATTGTGTATTTCAAAGTGCTTTGGTTCATTAAACAGTCATTTTTTACTTTAAAGCCATTTTATCAGAGTTATTTGCATTGCTACTACATAAACTCTGAGATCTATTGTGTTCAAAAATGTTTGATTATGTTATTTTATTTCTTCTCCCAAAAGATAAATACACCTTCAATTTAAAATGGAAAGGTTTTGGAACACTAGTATTCAACATATGGAAATTCACGTCACTAAAAATATCAGGATTTGGAATCACATTTCAAGTGCCTTTGTATTCATATTGATCCTCCAGAAAACACATTTTTAGCTTCTGATGAGTCTCTCATCTTACCCTTGTCACTCCAGATACAGAGAAAAGAGAACTACAATATTAAGAACGCAGCAAAGCAAAATCGATCCTCAACGAAATACTCTGAAGAGCACTTGTGTAAGAGCCACAGGGCGATGAGCTCTGCAGCAGCCCCTGGCTGGTCAGCCGAGAGCGCCAGAGCCCAGAGCTGGACCACCGTTGCAGCTGGCTGGTCAGCCGAGAGCGCCAGAGCCCAGTGCTGGACCACCGTTGCAGCAGCCCCTGGCTGGTCAGCCGAGAGAGCCAGAGCCCAGTGCTGGACCACCGTTGCAGCAGCCCCTGGCTGGTCAGCCGAGAGCGCCAGAGCCCAGAGCTGGACCACCGTTCTCTCCCCCCCGCAGGTGCAGCCTGCACAGCCAGACACCTACCACTCGCTTTGGCTTCCGGGTAAGCAGGACCTTCCTCAAAAGTGAAGAGCTGGGGTACACTCTGGCCCAGGTAGGAGGGAGGCGGGTAGTAAGAATGCATCCTGTACTGGGAACTCATGGCATGACGGTTGTCTGAGGTTTTCATCTGCTTAAGAAAAAAGAAAAAATATACTTTGAGACCAACGTTGCATCTTACAATCATTTCAAATAATTGCCTAATTCTTAAAGTCAAGGGAACCACCTTAATTTAGTTAGTTTAATTAAGTTGGAAGTACGCTCAACCATAAATTTGCCCTCAATTATACTGACCCTAAAAATATTAGCACTATGTATTCTGAGGTGCCTTTTCTATCTTGGAGTCCCTGCTAAGCACCCCCAAAATTCCATCTTATCATATGATGCCCAATTAACAAGTACTAAAGGGAACAGGACAGGAAAAATGGCACAGGGTGATTTAGGAGCCAACACAATCTGCTGCGACACTGACTAGCTTGTTAGACCAGCAGCCAGTCATTAAACATCCTCACCTTTCCTCACATGTAAAACTGGCACGTGTTCACTTACAGTGTTCATTCATAGGGAGAATATTTTTAAAAACAACATGGCAATAGTGTGAAGGTAAGCCGTTGTCATGAGCACGATGCTGGGCCGGATGTTGTCATTTAGCATCCTGCCCGCAATCCCCCAGATTTCTATGCTTTTCCCTGTAACAAGGCACACAAGTTGGATTATGTCTGGGTTCTCTCCTGTTACCAGGGCTCTGGAGGTGATTTGGATTCTGCTAACAGGACAAGCAGTAAGATGTGGAAGATGGAAGGGAAGGCAGAAGCAGCAGAGAGGAGCTGACACTTGGCCTTCATACATTTCGGCAATCAGACCTTTCCTTTGGGACCATTGGACAGCTTCTACATAAGGAGCAGTTCCCATAGTTTCTTGGCGTCTCATTCAAAGCTATGGAGACGGGACCTGCAGGCTTGGAAGAGCACCCCTCTTCCACTTTCCTGGTTCTTCCCGGCCACTTCTGTGAAACCTAGAATTGTTCTATTTCTTGCACATATCCTGGTACAGACACTAAACATTAAATGCATGAGCATATCCTCACAGCAAGAATATCTAGACTTCAATTATTTATTCTGCTTTAAAAATACTAAATTTTGATGGTATTAATTTTATCAAAAAAATCAATCTAGAGGAATGTTCATAATAAGCCAATTCTGTTCAAGAATTAAGTAATGATTTTGAAATCATGCTTTTCAATGAAATCTCTAAAAAGCTACTTACTTGTTTAAAAATTACTAGCTTGACAGAGTCTGGCAGGATAAAACTAATTCCCAAGCTTTCTCAAAATCTTCTATGGAAATCCAAACTTTGGACAATTCCTCAGGTAATACAGGCTGAAGTGTACTTTGAATATTACAGCATTGCCTGGTGGAAAGGCCCAAGTCCTTGATTTTCCATGTGTTGATTTGAGTAGCTCGAGTTCATTTTTCACCCTTCCAACTCCTGCCCAGCACAGGTGTGTGCTTGATGAGTGGAGTATTTCTTCTTGCAGAAGCAAAGAAGATGACATTCCATGTCATTTATACCTTTCAAGTGAAGCCTATCTGGGTACCTCTTTAGCTTAATCATCCAATTTTCATTTTCTATCACTGTATAAATTTTTACCAAGTAAAAGGGTATGCAAGCAATGCTTAGAAATAGCCAAAAGGGAAACACTGGTTGCTCTTAATGCATGAGCCCAAGTCAGGAGAGCCATTAAAGAGCCAGGAAATTATCAGAGGGAAGTGAGGAAAAGTGGTGTTTCCTGCTCTGACCCAGTTACCAGTTAGACCAGCACTTCCCGCATGCTCTCCTGATGTGTATAAAATAGCCTGGAGATCCTGTGGCAAAGTAGATTCTGATTCAGTAAGTCTGGGCTGGGACCTCAGAGTCAACTTACTCCCAGGTCAGCTGATTCTGTTGGCTCTAAAACCTCACTGTGGTGACAAGGGACTAGAATAAATTATCCTTTCTCTCCTACTTAGCTCCACTAGGGGCCCATGACTAAAGAAGGGCCTTCTAAAACACTCTTTTAACCAACTGTTCATGACCATCAACTTTCTATCTGACCTAAGAAAAGGCAGAAACAATGTCATTTTAAAATTTTCATTAGTTTCTTTTTAAATGTAAGATTCCCCAGAACTAAGGGATTTTCCCCAGGGGTCTGCCACCCTCTAGAATTGCTGTAGGGCTAATAACCAACTCTAACACACTTTGCATGAGAAAAACACCTCTGCCTCTAAGCATAGGCCTTTCCTTAGGTCAATTACACAGAAGACAAGTGCCTGACTGTTCATTAGAAAGTGTCCTCACATAAATAATGGCACCTCCTATTCTGGGTGCTGAGTTGGCCACACCTCCCTCCAAAGTGACAAGATCTTCAAGTCAGTTCTTCAAAAAAAGGTTTTTCAATTTTCCTCAGGTGCAAGAAAGTTGACAGGATTTGAGCCTATAGCCTCTACAAAATGCTGAATTTTCCCCTTTTACTATCAGTTTTGTAGAAAGCCTCTTTACAAAATATTTTTTAAATGTTTACTGTAAGTTTAGAGCTAGAGTCAGCAAACTTTTTTGGTAAATGGCCAAAGAGTAAATACATCATGTTTTGCAAGCCCTGGGGTCTCTAGACAATCAGTAAATGAATGGGTGTGGCTGTGTCACAATAATAGTTACTTATAAAAAGGTGCCTTGGTTCTCCACCTGCATTCCCACTAGACTAGGGGGAGGAGGGAACCCAGCACTGAGGCCCAGCTCCATCCCTAGAGCATCTGACTGCACTGGTCTGGGATTCCTCCTCAACCCTGGATTATTTCAAAGCTCTGCAGGTAACTGAAACCAAGACTGAGAACCACTCAGCATTACCGACAGACAGTGTGACCTATGTATTTCTCACACCCCAAGAAGTATGAAATCCCAACATCCCGGTATTAAGTAAAAAATGCAAAAGGTTAACCCTGACAGACTGACCAGCTGCTGTTAATACCACTGTGCATGTTACTTGAAGGGATTCAGATAAACTGGAGTTTTTTCTTTGAACTAAAGCTTATTGCAAAATAAACACAGTATCAAATCCATGCATGTTTATTTTCCCCTTCAATACCTTTTGTTTTTAGAAAGCATCAGATAACAAGGATTATTTAGAAATAAGAATTGAGTTATCTGAACTCAAAAATTTGATTTCCCCCAACGAATCCCCAAGAATACTGAGCAATAAAAAACTTTCAGCAAAGGAAGAAAAAGATACAAAGGGTCAGATTCCATCAGAGGTTATCAAAATATGAACTTACTGAGACATCAATCACTTCAGCTACTTCCAACAAATAACCACCCATGTGACAACATGGGCATAAGAAAGAAGTATGGTTCAATGTATTTTTAAGTGCATATGTAAACATCTGAAACATGAAGTTAAAACTGAATTGTGCCCTGGCTGAGGGCACAGTGGGTAAGGTGCTGGTCTGCGAACCCAAAGGTTGCTGGTTCACTTCCTAGTCAGGGCACATAACCAGGTTGCAAGCCAGGTTCCAGCCAGGTCTGTAGCTGGAGGCAGGTGAAAGGCAACCATACATTGATGTCTCTCTCCCTCTCTGCCTCTCTCCCTTCCCCTCTCCCCGGAAATAATATCTTTAAAAAACAAACAAAAACACAAAAACTGAATTATGACATATCCAGAAAGCCCAGAAGAGGTATGGCCAAATGCAATTTAAAACTCTAAATCACTTCTTGTTCCAAACTTAACAATTACAGTCCTGCTGCTTTTGGGCTAGACAACATGGGTAGGTAAGGAAACCTTTGAAATTTGTGGCTTTACTTTAAGCCAGCAGTACTCAACAAAGGGCAACGTGTCCTCCACAGGACATTCAGCAAAGTCAAGAGACGCTTTTGATTGTCCCAACTGACTGGATGTGAGGGGGTACGGCTGGCATGTAGAGTAGATAGCACACATGCTGCTAAACACCCTACAATGCACAGGACAGTCCCCACCACGAAGACTTAGCCAGCCCAACATTTCAATAGTGCCGCGGTTGAGACACCTACTTTAAACTGACCTAATCCTACCATCCCGTTGTGCTCAGCTCTTCATCTCCACTAAACTGCAAAGTTCTACTGAGGGACGGAGGTGCCCACCAGCTAAAGAACTGTTCAGTTCTGCTAAAAAGGATATAATGTTTTCCCTTTATCCAATCCTGCCTTGTTCTTCTCTAGATCTTTTTATTCCTTTCAATTAAACCAAGTAAAACCTAAAAATCCAGGATTCCAGTGAATTATAAATAACTACTATTATTATTAACATGTGGTAACTGGTTTCTTTGATAATCTTATTCCCTATCCCAAGTCTCTGAACCAGAGTCTAAGCTGGCCTGGTGGGAAACATGCATGGTGTTAGTATTAACTCTGAAGGAAAACCTAAGAGCTTTGGGTTTTATTTTATTAAACTGTTGGGAACATACAGTACAATAAATCTGAATCACTGGTTTCTTTTTATATACCTTAGTCACTCTTTTTCATAGTAACAATAAAATCCCAATAAAACATAAATGTTAGACCTCACTTTATTTTTTAAAAACATTCCTAAATACTATTCATTGGTTGTCTGTTAAAGCACTTGGATGGGAATACAGCTTGGCCTGACACAGAACTGAACACTCAATCCAGATAATGGCTGAGGGAGATCCCTGAAGACCAAATGGCTGTCTAGTTGTTTTATAAAGCATGAGCTACACTTGGTGGAGAAAGGAAGAGTCTTTTCCTGAGAAGAGTGATTGCACAGGATAAACTCCTGATTGCAAACTCTGATATTTAGACAACTAGTGTGAAGATCCCCTTGGTACTGACATGTGGCTTAGTCTTTTAAATTGCAAACACCATGTTTGGGATGAACTTTTGGTTTTAGAACAGAAGTGTTTTTTTTTAAAGGCAGGGCTCTTCACATGCCTTGGAATCCTAGATCCAGTCACACTTAAGAGTAAAGATTGGGTCTGACGTTTCCCCTCATTAAAGGATTTCTTTAATTTTATAAAAGCTTCTTTTCAAATCCACTAAATGAGATGCCTGTTCCCACACTCACCTACCCACTCACTGAGAGCTGTCCTAGCCCACAGACCTTACCTCTGCAGGTGACATTCACCGCCTGAAATGTGAACCTCAGTCATTCTCTAGGAGGCCATATGTCACAACTGGAAGTAATTATTTTTAATATACAGACTAAAACGATTGCTATCATGAGCACACTTCAGAGATTAATCAAAAAGCAACAGGGCAAATGCTGAGTCATGAGACACAAGCAGATTCCCTACAGCCACAGTCTGTCCCCCTCTTCTTCCTTGTCCCACTGGTCCTCTGGGCGTTAAGTTTTCTCTCTCCTACCCTCGCTCACTTCCTCCACTGTGCTCATCTTGCTCTTATTACGAAATGCCCTCCACTCCCCTCCCTAGAGGGAGAGAGTGAAAAGGAGACAGGAGGAGACTGGCCTTGTAAGGATTCTGGCCCCTGGAAGAGATTCTTGCAAAGCCTGGGTGGTCCCCTTCAGGGGGCAAAGGGGGAAGATGCTGAGCTAGAGGGCCAGCGCTGGGAGGCTGGGGAACACAGCAGCAAATGGAAAGGATGCTCTCCCTCACCAGAAAGGAGGTGGGGCACAAAAATGACTGGAGACACAGAATGCTCATGCAGTATGATGGAGGGAACAAACCATTTAAGAAATGATACCCCTAAGATGCTTGTAGTTGTAAACATCAAGCTACCCAAAGCATCAGAACATCTGACTCTGTTCAAAATGCAAAATAACATGTGTGGGTAGGCTTTTCAAAAAGAATGGGAGGAAAGGAGCTCAACTCCAAGCTTGGATTAATATCAGAGTAATTTTTAAAACACAAAAGCAACTGTAAGATGTTCCATGAAAAAATAAAGTCATTTAGAAATACTGAACCAAAAATGACCATTAGAACAAAAAACAAGCCCCCCCCCGCCCCCCCCAATCTGCAGAATCTTGGACAGGGCATGGAATAGGGACTCACATCACTGTTGTATAAACTCGAAGGGATGGAAATCCCTCACAACGTCAAGATTATACTTGTATTTATTAGGGGTCCATTCTGATCATTCTAATTTAAAAAAAAAACATTTTTAAAACCCTGAATTATTTTTAACTTGTGTCACTCAGTTGTTTTCACCACCTGTATTAGTTGCACTGATGATAGAATAAACTTTACTCCTCCTGATGTTATTGTCTAAAATGCAGCTTTGTGACAATTTAGTGGGCCCAAAAATAATTCAGTAGGTTATAATCAGAATTTTAAAATTTCAACAGTAGGGCAACGAATGGAATGAAACGGAATGAAAATATAAGAACCCCCTGCATATAGTTTGGGTAAGAACTGTTTCATGAAACTTTATTTTGTGTTTATATGTGTGTATAACTACATACTGTATCACAATATAAAAAATTTCTTACGGTGGGTCTCAGTCTAAAATGTCTGAAAGACATTGATGCATATAAATTGGGTAAATGAAGCAAGGGCCTTTAAAAATAGGCACAGAGTAAGAAAAAGCCAAATGTTAAAGATGGTTTTCAAAAAAATAAAAGGGAAAAAGGAAGCCTTTTCCTGGAACCTAGAAAAGTTTTGATGCAACCACAAAATAGAGAAGGGAAGTCTGTTTAGAGACAGTTTCTGGCTGGGACTAACCCAGCACCTTCCTCCTGACCACAATCTAGGCAAAATTTGCTAGCACCTCAGTGAGAAACTTACACTTGTCTCATTCACAAATCTATGATGCAAACCTAACCTAAGTCATATATACACAGAGCCAGGCAAAAATGCAAGCATCTTTTGTGTAAAAGGCAATAGGAAACAACTTTAGCAAATGAGTTGGTGGAAAAAGGAACTATGAAAATTGTATTTTAAATATTTGCTTAATAATTATTAAGACACAAGATGGCTCTCCAATCTCTCCAATATGTCAAATTTCTGAAAGCATTACAGAACACCCTTTAATATAGGCAGAGGGGACTTGTAACAGGGACATTCTTAACATAACTTTGTTGAGAAAATGATCATTGACTACGAGACTAATGAAATTTCAGAGGAAGACAGTGAGCATCTATTGAGGGCTACTGCAGAAACTTGTCATCTCGTGAAGTCATCATAATGTACTCATCATTAACACAGAAGCTTTTCAGATAAAATGACTTGGTGCTACAGAGAAAAGGCAGAATTCAAGCAACTGGACCTCAGAAGCCTCTCTCTACTAATCCAAGCCACCTGTCCCATCTTAAATTAAAGATCTTGTTATAAAGACCTAATCACTGGCTTTGGCTTTTAACAACTCATGTTTTCACTGCTTTGAGATAAGAAGGAGGGGGGGTGATAGTCTGAAAATGAGAAGAAAAAATGCTTGTATTCACACATTCAGGAACTTTGCTTTTAAGACCAGAAATAATGGAGGCATCCATATCTGTTCCCATTTTGATGGACAAACTTAATTAACCTTTGCTACTCTGTTCCAACGTACTGTTTTAGACAAAACTAGTGACCCACAAACAACATGTTACCATCAGAATCTCAATGGCTGCAGCACCAAGAGATATAGCCCTATCAGCAGTATTGGGGAAATAAGCCACTTGGATTAGATGCTATAAGAAATATGGATTATATTCATGTCACACATGGTCTGTCAGAAACATTAGGATACTTTTAGCATAAATCAGCAATGTGAAGGGTATCTTATGAGTCCTCAACATGATAGACTGCCTGAAGGGCAAGGTGAGATCACTGGGGACCAACCCTCTAAGTATAAGCACACGCACACACACGCACATCATTTTCCCCAAGCTGGTATTACAAATCCAAGTAACAAGCTTGTGACTGCTGGTTAGCACACACAACTCACAGCGGTCTGCTGTCATGGAAAGGCTCTTCCTGCTCCAAAACATCATGGAGGGAATCCACTTCTAAGTAATCAAAATAACAGACAAACAAATTTTCATACATTACATAGTGTGTGTGTGTGTGTGTGTGTGTGTGTGTGAGAGAGAGAGAGAGAGAGAGAGAGAGAGAAAGGGAGAGAAAAAAGAGCCATGCTTAAGAGCCTTATGTTTAGTAATTTAAACTTGATCAATACTGTCAAGGCATAGGATCCTCCACACTCTCTACCATGTCAAGTTTCTGAAAACATTACTTAAAACATGTGATATCCTAAAATGTGCTGAGATATCCTGAGATACAAAGAAAACATACGACACGTCTCAAGGCTTTTAGAAGACAGAGATATGGGAACGAACGTGCCGTCTGTGGTTAGGCCAACCCGGCTTCAAACCCCAGCTCCCCCACATGCCTGCTGCGTCACGCTGGCAAGTTGCTTTATCTCCCGGAGCTGGTTTCCTCGCCCCCAAAAGGCGGTAACATGTCTGACAGGGCGGTGGTTAACGTCACGTTAGATGTGAAGGGCCGGGCACCAGGAGGCTGTTCAACAGCTGTCCTGCCACACTGTCCCTTCCCCTGCTGCTCTCCTCAGGGACCTCCTGCGGTGGCACCACCATGGGGGGCAGTACTGGTCACACTGGAAGACCCCTCTTCTGGGTTCTCTACCAAATAATTTAGAGCCCTTTCACAGGTATGACAGGGTTCTAGTAACAAAGGGAAGAGGCGGAAAAACCTCACAACTGTACACCTGAAATATGTTTAAGGAACTCAATATGTTAACATTTTTTAAAAAGTTCATTCTCTGAAAGTCTTCTACTTTTCAAATTTTAAAAAGTTGAAAGACCAAATCCAGATGCAACACTGACACTATCAAACACGGAGTGGGGACAGGAGGGGGATATTCTTTCACGTGTTTTGACTTTATATACTTGCTAGAGACATGGAATTATTATGTGTACTGCCTTCTCCCACTTACTGGCTAACAAGAATTGGGAGTTGCTAAAAAGGATGTCTGTAAGAGGGAATGTGATAAAAACCGTGAAAAATAAAACAAGGAGATCATCTTCTTTCCCTGTTTCTCAGTCATCTCAGGAACCCCCTTCCCAGGAGGCTGTGCATCCCTAGGATGGTGCCCACTGGGCTGCTGGATACCAAGGAGCGGGCAATGCATCCTGCGGCCCTCTGGGTAAAGAAATTGTTTTAATAATAAGTCTCGCTAAAAGTCAATCTGCTTTAATTATCATTATGCAGTGATAACTGTAAACAAAAGCAGTGACTCAGTCCGATGCCCCCTCTGGCACACTGACACACACGGCTCGCCCTTTCCACAGGCAGCAGAGCCATCTCCAGGAGACCTCTGACTGGTCACAGTAGTGACTACAGAATGCGGAGTGTCCTTTGATTATTTCGCATCTACCACACTGTGGGTACTTGAGGGTTGGGGCAGTCTAGCTCAAAGTTGGCTAGGACCTGGCACTTGATAAATGAATGATCAACGAATGCATGCAGGCATTTTTATACCTGCTAATATGGTAGAGATTTTTCCTGTTTTTTAATTTTTTCTACTGTTGTGTGATGGGGCACCCAACTCCCCGCCCCAGAACTTATTTATTAAAAATTATGTATTTATTCTTAAATGTTTAAAATTCAGTCACCTTATATATACTTTTCATTATACCTATCCAGGCATTTTTTCCACTGCTCAAAACAGTTTTTGAACAGGTCATTTTTGATGCCTTTCAGTGTGTCTGTCATTTTTATTTCACCTCTTCCATATCAGCAAAACATTTCCCCTTTGGAAACTTTTTCATCTAGGGAAATACAAAACCAGAGTGCTAGGGGTGAGATATGGTGAGTAGGGAGAGTGGCACAGGGTGGTGCCGTTTCTCATCAAAAACTGCTGACCACTCAGTAGTGTGGGCAGGTACACTCGTAAATCACTCATCATGAAACACGCTGAAAAAATCTCCAGAAAAAATTCACTGAGGCTGAACCCAGCCTCTCACAACAATGCCAACTGGTTGATACCCTGACACAAATGGGTTCCCAGAACACCCACCTAAGTGGGGGGAGCCTGCACTACAATGGGCTCACCCTCCAGAAGGTAATCCCATGTTTTTTTGGGGGGGAGTCACCCCTTGTACTCCTAATGTAGTAAAAAAAAATAGATCAAATCAGCTTCGGTTAGGCATTACCTTTATTCTGGTCTTTATTAGACTAATAGGGAACATTAACAGGCCACAGAAATAGGGACTCCCAAGAAATTTGATAATCGCTCATCCATCTATTGTACTTAAAGATTTTACACGCAACTAATTTTATATCATATTCACGTCTATATAACAGAAAAAATAAGCTAAATGGGAAAACATAACTAGGTAAGGTTTTGGGACCACCCCAGACAAATCCAATCTGAAAGCTTTCAAACTGTGATCTAATTACCTAACTTTCAAGATGACAGAATCCCCAAATGACTGTATTACTTACCAACCTGAAGCTATTGTGTCAGAGGTCAGGTTGTATTTAAAAAAAAGAAGATCTCTCAACAAACTAATAATGTATTTCTTTCTACCTGCAACTGAATTGTGGAACAGTCCCCGGAGAGCACCAGCCCTTTCTGTTTCCAACTCAGTCCAGATCACACTGAACTCCTGCATGGATGCAAAGGAGCTGCAGGACAACCCAGGATTTACTGGAGCCCCTTGAGGTTTCTGAAACTCTGGAGATTACACTCACCTGGATTTCCTGGTTTGCTGCTGGGTCACTCTAGCCAAGCTGAGAAAATAGTCCCTTGGGATGCCCAGGGCCCAGTCCCGGCCCTGGGTCTTCTCTCTCAGTTGCAGCTGCCTTCCCCCACACCACTCCCACCCCTGCCCAGGTTTTGGAGGCCAATTCTACTTTCTTTTATAATCCACAGATTTTTAACCAAATACTCCACAAAAATTAATCCACTGTGCATTGCTATAGTTGAGGAACATTCCTCAGCCCCACCTCACAGCACCTGCTTGAGTTCAGTTTCTAAAATGCCCACCAGCTCCCTCAGCTCCAGTTCTAGACCAAGAGCCACCGAGGATATGATCATCATGGGCACCACTTCTCACACACAACCAACTGCCTTCCAGGCAGGACCCAGAGCATTCAAGTGATTCAACATTCTATGGAACAGAACAGCAATTCCTTCAGGAACAGGTACAATAAAAATCAGAGGAAGGCTGTCATGGTCATCTAGAGCAGGATAAAACAGCGATTCCTTTGTGAAAGTGCATGTAAACAGGGGGTAGATTACAAACAGAAAGTCTATTTTGCATTCATTGGGGCTGCAGAGCTCTCGAGGGGTTCACAGGATGGCCAGGGAATTATTGCTGTCCTCACAGTGCCCACTGGCAAACCAAAGCTGTTCTCCTTGCAGGATTGAAAATGTTATAAAGGCCTAAGAGAAGTGGACTTATTATCTCTCCTTCAAAGAGAGGAGTCTAATGAGGGATTATGTTTTAGCAAAGAAAATTATAGACCTGGCTAAGGCTTCACAGGCACTTAGGGGACATTTACAGGAAAAAGCAATGGAACCCCCAAACCTAGGGAAGCCTAACACTTTCACCTCACTGGCTTAAACTTATGGTCCACTGTGACTTTCACATTTCTATGAACCTAAGATTCTCCAAGATGGGTCTTCTGACTTGGCAGGCCCTGTGTCCTCACTATACTACAAGGCAGGACCTATCTGAGGTGCACACAATGGACCCCCACAAAATGCTGGGCTAGCATGAAGGTAATCAGAGGGCTGCCATAAAACAGGAAGGAAGAGACCAAAGCACTCTGCCTAGAAGGAGTTAAGCGGAAAGTTAAATCAACAATATTGCATTATAAAGCATACTGAAGCCCTGGCTGGTGGCACAGTGTCTAAGGCACCAGCCTGCAAACCCAAAGGTCACTGGTTCGATTTCCAGCCAGGGCATGTAATCAGGCTGCAAGCCAGGTCTCCAGCCAGGTCTGTAGCTTGTGGCAGGTGAAAGGCAACCATACATTGCTGTCTCTCTCCTTCTCTGCCTCTCTCCCTTCCCCTCTCTCTGAAAAATAACAAATAAAATCTTAAATAATTATTATTATTATTTAAAAATAAAATAAAAAGCATACTGAAGTCCCCAAGAGCTTTGCTGTTGTCATGGTGACATAGTGACTAATGCAGTGGTTTCAAAACTCTCTGTGGGCTTCAGACTGGTAAGATGTGAAAAAAGGGGGGTGTGGTGAGGATACAGGAGTAGTTTGGTCAACTTTTTTTTTATGTTGCCAAGTGCCTTTATAAAAAATCCTGCCATTTAATACAATCACTTTATTTTTTAAAGAGAATTGGAAGGGTATGGTCTGAATAAAAACAATTTTTTGATGTTTATAACATCTCTATACATAATCACCCCAAACTGGAAGTAACCCAGGTGTCTTTTAACAGGTAAATTAGAAAAATGGTGGAACATTTCTATGATGAAACACTACTTAGCAATTAAAAGAAATGAGCCCCTGACACATGCACTAATATGGATGAATCATAAACTCAGTTAAAGAAGCCAATCCAAAAGTGTACATATTGTATGATTCTACTTATTTACATTTTCAAAAAAGCAAAACTATAGGGACAGATAATGGATTAATGGTTGCTAGAAATTAAGGCAGAGGAAGCAGTTAACTGCAAAAAGGACCCAGAGGAACTTAACGAAAACAGTTTTTGAACTAACAATTTAGCTTTAGGGAAAACCCACTCGTCCTCTTTTCCTCATTTTGCCTGCAACATCTTGCATACACTATAGTGAATTGCTAGACACATTCCCAGTAAAAGAAGGAACAAGATGACACCAGCATCCACTGCTGGTATCTGAACTGAATAATGCATTAAGAATATAAATCAGAACTGAGATATTTTTAGGAAGAAGAAAAAGGTATCAATAGTTTTTTATAAAATGACTAACTAGAAAACCCAAAGTAAGCAACTATAAAATTAGAATTACAAGCATTCACAAAAGTGGCCAGATACAAATTAAACATACCCTATCATAGTACTAGAACTTGGAAGCCTTTCAGGCAACAGAAATTCATCTCTCTACAATTCCCCTTTAAGAAACCAAGCAATGACTATTATCCCCAATAGCCCAAGTCAAACACCATTTCCCTAAGGGAAGAAATTGCTTTAAATGTTTTAAACTGGATGTGTTCTTATAAACTATCCTTGTGTCTGCTTGCAAACTTTTTCAGTTTTTCTTTTCAGAGGAAAAAGGTGGGCAGTGTCTGTCCAGCAACAGATAGTGACCAATAGAAATGGAAGTCAGGCTAGTTTAACGGGGCAATGGAATTGGGTGGGCAGGTTAGTGGATCACAAGATTACTCGTAGACGGAACCCTTTCCTAAGGGTAGGAAGGCTGAGTTTTAGGACGTGGCTCTCCATTAACAGCTGTGCTCCTCAGGCAGGTCCCTTATACTTCCTCAGCCCACAACTAGCCAGGAGTTTGGACTGACCCCCCACACCCCAAGGCACAGGTACCAGAATCTGATTTCCCTCTTGCCTCTATGCTCAGTTTCAAACCCAGGCTACTTACATGGTCCCCAACTTCTCTTCTCATTTTCCAGGTGATAATAGCAGCCTGTTCCCAAGATCCTCTTTTCATATTTTAATCTGTTTGGTTCAATGGTAGATTCCTTAGCACACACTAGGACCACCATGAGTATTTACTGAATACATGAAAGCGTTCCAGTGAGGTGTCTAATCATAAATGGACAAATATGTCAGGAGACATTTCAGATTGAGCCCAAAATAACCACCAGAGGAAGGAAATCACCTATGTGGCCATTTGACCACAGCCTAACTGTGGTCTGAATGTGACTCTCCACTCCGATTGCATAAGTTTCTGAAAAGCAGCCTGGCCACTTGACCACAGCCTAACTGTGGTCTGAATGTGACTCTCCACTCCGATTGCATAAGTTTCTGAAAAGCAGCCTAGAAGGTGCCTGCCACAGGGTCTGAAAGCATTTCCCAGGCATAGCTCTGAGTCCTCCCATATTTATTTCTGCTCACTTGATATTCACCTCTCCCTTGTCAGCCTGGTACAACATGTTTATGTAAGAGATAATGTTGCCGTGGAGGAGTGCACAAGGCAATAAACAGCTTTTGCAGGCAATT
Organism: Noctilio leporinus; assembly: GCA_004026585.1. NCBI lineage: Eukaryota > Metazoa > Chordata > Mammalia > Chiroptera > Noctilionidae > Noctilio > Noctilio leporinus. The sequence goes on along the minus strand of PVIW01001474.1, from coordinate 182,603 downwards.
AAATGCAGAAGTGAAATTGAGCTGCTGGTCAGCAGAACCAGCCATTCATTCTGAGTTTGTACCAGTGTCACAAATGTTATTCCTGTTTCACAACAGGACAGGAATCTATGATTGGGCCACAAATCTCCACAGGCTGGAGACCAACCTAACAAAACTGAAACAGCTTTCTGTATGCAAGCATTAACAAGAGCGAGCCTTGGGATTCTACAGTGCTAGCCCAGTACACTCCTTCATTTGTTTTGGTTTTTTTAAAACAGGTTTTGTACTTAGCAGGTACTTAATTATTTGCAGCTTGCTTGATTTTATAGAGACTTATTACATGAAGTCTCAACTCTGTAATTTCTCTACATAAATAATTCAGTATTCTCCTGACTAACCTCTACAGAGTCTAGCTTTAAAATTTTTTGATGCTCTGCACTAGAGTTGACTTTGTCTAAGCACCAGAGAGGAGCTCTTTGTTGAAAAACATGCATGCTACTCCCTCAACGCACACTGACACGCAAAGCAACAAGAGTGAAGAGTTAGGAGGGAAGTCAGGTTTTAGCAGCAGAGTAAAGGAAGAAGATGGTGGAGATGCTGACTAAGGTTCCAGTCCTTGGGTCAAGCTGGGGGATCAGACCAAGGGAGGACCCACTCCAGAGAGACTAGCACAGGTCCAGCTCTGAGACACCCTCTGCAAAGGAGACAGAGAGGCAGGGCAGCAACTGAAGGGGAGCCTGCACCTAGCCCTCCCCTAAAAGCTCCTACAAGGAAGCAAAGCATTGCCCAAAGAGCAGAACCACAGCACCTTCCCCAAACAGCAGAACTAGCAAGGGCAAAGGGTGGCCTCGTCCCAGATCACTGTTCCTATACCTCTGCCCTGATGACTCTGGGTGAGATGCAAGCCTTCCAGTTCTACCCCTTAAGCACTGCTTGTAAGTACTATCTCTAGGTGTTCGATATTTAATTAATACTTCTTTATTATTGTACACCTCAATAAATATTATGTTCCATCATCAAAATCTTGGTATATGCTTTCAGTTTTGTACTTCCTATGTGGATCAAATTCTTCCCCAACCCTGATAAACATTCCATATACATTCATACTTGGTCCATATTCACATGTCCCAGTCCTTTAATAATTAAAGTACGCGTTACATGTACCCTATCTTGTACAGAGGGGGTCTGAGGTGGCCACCAAAAATACATGAGTAAGAGATTGAAAACTAAATAAACTGAAAAAAGAGCAGAGCCAAGTGAACATAACAATTAATGAAATAAACTCACTACTGTTCATATTAGCATGGCACTTCCTGATGTACAGGGAAACTTCTACATATAGTAATCATCTCACTTCAGTTATTACACTGCCTTATGTATCCATCAGCCCGAGTCTCAATGCCCTCCCCTGTAAAAGAGACAATGCCATCGGCCTCCCAGATGTGTGGGGAAGAGTCACTGCTAAACAAATGATCACCATCACTACTGGTGTTATTACTTACTAAGAGGAATGGGCACCAATCACAGTAGCAGAGAAGGAGCCATTTCTGCAAAGTAATTTGTTCTATGAGAATCTATTACCAATGGTGACTGGCTAGGAAATAGAAAGGCTTAAGCCCAGCCCAGCAGGAAAACAAACTCACCTGTTAAATGATGCTTTAGTGTCTGCCCTGGGGCCTCAGAGCAGTGGCACCTCTCCTGAGCCTAGTAAGAGGTGGCTCTGGAGAAGGCACGCACTACATCAACACTGCACGCCCCCTACAGCACTAAGAAAATTTGGGCAAGCGTTTTCCTCCCATTTTTCCTAACAGGGGTATGAGAACTTGCCCTCCAGCTGATGTTCCCTTGTACACAGTGGTTGAGGCAGTCCTCCAAGACCAGGTAATGCTGCCATTCAAGAAAGGTGGTCTTCTCCTAGCTGTCCCTAAGATAGGATCTAGGGAGGAACCATTAAGGAAATCCAAGACCTCTGCCACACCCTTCCCAGGTTTTCCAGGTAAAGTAAAAACAAACATGAGTGCCATCTGCCACCTGAAAGCTTCTGACAAAGTAAAAGGGTAAATTAATTTAGGAGATTTCTGACTCTGCTGTAAAATTGACCATGAGCTGTTTTTAAGTAAACACTTAAGATTTTTCTTTTTTATTCTTTTTCTCATAAGCCAGCAGGTTCAGAAACCCTTCCCACTTTATCCTTAAAGCCTGGAAGCAGTCAGAAAACCAGGACACTCTCCCACAGCATCTCTAGGACAAGGTGCTTTATTGTTTGTTTTTTATAACAAAATACTTCTTTCTCCTTTCAGAGTGGAGAATCTTTAATAGAAATCAACCTAGAACCTGCTCCAAATAAAAAATCCAAACAGTACTTTGAAAGGCCAAGTGCTCATGTGTACACACATGCCCACAACGTGGTGGTCCTGCCTGTAAATGCTTTCGGTGCCTTGAAACGGATTCTAGTATACTGATAAGATAGTAACGGTCAAAATTGAGGGGGCACAATAGTTCTAGATAAACATTCCTTTCCTGATAATGCAAAATGCTTTGTTTTATCCCAGATACTACAAGTCCTTGATTGTACACTACTTTAAACTGACCTCCATTCACAGTTAAAAACACAATGAAGTTGGCCCATCACAACACCAACTTCTTTACTTATTTTCCCTGCAAACAGGGATTATAACACTTCTCCCTCCCAGGACGCAAATTTATCAGGAAAATTACTGCCACCCAGAAGATTGCATCCAGTATTTTCCATGCAACTCAAAGAAATGGGGGAAGGTGGCCCACATATAGTAAGCCAGACGTGAATTGGACTGGCCAACTGGGTATTTATGCAAAATGACAGTGAAAAATGAGAAAAGTAAAAATTGAAAAAGAAAACAAATACATGGATATTTCTTTATAATTCCTTGCAGACAACTTCTTAGGTTAAGTGACCTTATGCGTAGAGTGAAAAGTCTTCACGTTTCATGTAATGTGCATGTACATATGAGCTGAGGGGTGTGTGTGTGTATGTGTGTGTGTATGTGTGGTTTTCATGAATTCTGATGACTATCTGGGTAACATCTTACCTGCCACTGGTTTCCTGTCTGACCAGGTACATAAGGTGCCGGGAGGCTCCGAAGGCTGTTCTTCATTGGGGATCCCCCGAGGGGGTTTCCCATATCCCCAGAAGAGGAATCAGCGGTCAAGGCCATGGAGTACTGTGGGTAGTTGTACAGATTGTTGTAGTAAGGAAACAGAGACGGCTGATAAAAGCTGCTGTAGTAGGTGGAGTCTGGAACCAAGTCAGGTGTGTTCTCCATGTGCCCTCTGCTGGTGACAGCAGGAATATCCTGGATGACCATGCGTCCATCTAGAAAGGAAAAAAAACATGGTATTAATCTGGGGGTTCACACAATTTTGCAACACATGACCATTCTCCTCAAGATCTGCAGAGCTGCAGAACAAGGCACCCAAACATGCTACTTCACCTGCAGCCAAAATAAGGAGGGCTTCCATAAGGTTGGCATAATTCTGGAGGTGCAGATGACCATGTTGCTGATTACTTTTGCTAATACCACCAAATACATTTTAAGGGTCATTTTAAGTACAGAAAGCCTCTAATTTCTATCCTAATGTCAAGAAATTAAGAGATCAAATCTAGCTAATTTGGCTGTCTGCAACATTTTTACAACAAAATTATTTATAATTCATTTTAAATAAGGCAATTAAAACCCTAGCATCCTAACTATGGTGGCCACACAGATATGTCAGAAAGTCAAAGCAAGAAGTTGAGAGTTTAAGCAAACGCTTTTTTCACTTCCTTCCACAGCTAATACCCTATCCTTCAGAACTCTGGACAATGATTTAGACCGGAAGAAGATAAACTTCTTCAATAAACTTCTTCTGTCAGTAATTATTTTAAGCTTTGTGATTCCCTCAGTTGCAGAATACACAAGTTGTTTCATGGTTGTGTTGCAGTAAAACTATTCACAGACAAACAGTGGACAGGAAGTGGCCCACAGGTCAGCTCCAGGTCTACACTTGAAACTACTGATTCCACTAAAAGACCAAATGGACTCCTGAGTCATACTTCCAATGGACAGTTATGAAATGACGTTCAAAGGGTTGGCCCAGGTGCTGATATGGCTGCAAGGTGTCTGGATACCCCTGCCCAAAGCAGGGTATACAGTTTAGGAGGAAAAATATGATGGAGTTACAAATAATAACAAGGATTATCAATGCAGGAACACCCATAAAACTTTCACAAATATAAAGGCTGGAAAGAGGACTTACAGCCTAGAAAGAAATTAGAGACTGTCATAGGAAAAACTGCATCTGAAGGGTATTATGCTAAGTGAAGTAAGTCCAACTGAGAAAGAAAAATGCCATATGATTTCACTTATATGTGGAATCAAATCAACAATATTAAGTAACAAATAGAACAGAAGAAGACCCAAAGACACAGCTGTCAGAGGGGGGCCGGATGAAAAAGTGAGGGGCTTAAGCAACACAAACTGGTAAAGAATAGCCACACAGATATAAATTACAGCGTAGGGAGTACAGCCAACAATCGTGATAAATATATAATGGGGCCAGGTGTACTCGAAGCAGTGCAGTAACTACTCTGTAAAGTACATGATTTTCTAATCATTTTGCTGTGCATTTGAACCTAATACAGAATAATGCTGAATATCAACTGTAATTAAAAAATAAAAATATGGGAAAAAGAATAAAGAAAAACTGCACCTGAGCTGCACCTTAATAGAGGAGCAGGAAATAGACTGAAGAAAAAGAAGTAATGAAGAAAGGGCCGTACGGACAGAAAAGCAAGCAGGAAAGTGGAAGGTGAACTTGGGTACAAGGAAGAGGCCCAGTCTGACCGGTGGACTGTGGATTAAGGTGAGGGAAAGCCTCAGCCCAGCTCTCTGGCCTCTCATCGGGGTGCGGCGGGAACCACTGAGGATTTCTGATCAAGGAGCGGAGGACAAGAGCCATGCTTTGGGGTGATTTGTCTGATAGCAATGCGTAAGACAAGTGAGAGAAGAGGCCAGAGGCAGGGAGAGCCTCTAGGCAGCTGCAGAGGTGGTCAGGGAGAGGCCTGACTCAAGCATGAGAGTGAGCATGTGCTAGGAACATGCAGGAGACCAAACACAATAGAACTGGAGGACAGATGCGACACCGTGAATTAAGATGCAGGTCAAGACAAAGAGACACAAAGCAGATGTCGTGGAAAGCAGGAACTCTGGATGTGGCAGAGGAGGAGGTGGCGATCCCTTCTGCTCCATCGAGGTGCCAGGGGGACACACGGTGGGAGAGATGAACAGGGGTGAGACACTTGACACTTGCACCCATGGGATTCAGGAGCCACCACTGGGAGATGCTGGAGAACTCTGGGGAGAGCAGGAGGCAGCTGTTACAGGAAGACCATGTTCTGAGAGAAGGAGAGGGAGTCAAGAGGGCTGCAGGCGCGAGACTGACCAGCAAGACCACGGAGGCCACAGCTGACAAGGACTGCAGAGCAGGCAGGCTGGGCTGTCAGCTGCTGAGAGATCAAGCAAAACTGATTCTGGAAAAGGACAACAGAGGGTTGGGTTTTTCGGATCTCGTGTTTTTAGCATAGAAGGAACAAGAGGCAAAAAGTAAACAAGCAAGAAGGAAACGGATGCAACAGTCCTATCCCACCAGAATGTGAGATCCAGCCAGCAGGCACCATGCTGGCCACATGCTGGTAAATACCTGCAAGAGGGGTCAACAAATAATGGTTTTTCAAGTAGCCTGCCATAAAAATAAATGTGCGGTGTCATTATTTTATTTTTTAAAAAAGGAGGGTTGGGCATATGTAGACATGGAAAGGCAGCTAATGGAGAGAAATTCTCAGAACAATCAGGGCACGGCCCAGAGCAGGTGCTAGGCAAGTGTCCACTGGTTGAATGCATGGAAGGAGGAGGAAAAAACATACAAGGAAAAGTACAACTAAAGGTACAAGCTCTGGACAAAATGCATTTTTGCTGCTTCATTTTCAAGTCAGAACTAAAGTCTCCTCTTTGAAAGGATACCAGATTCATCCATCCTAGGTCCTGTGAAGCCACATTTTTGTTCGAGTTCTTTCTTTTCTTCTGCTTTCCCCAAACTATTAAGATGAGGCATTCCAGTTCCATTGTCCTACATGGTGTCTGGAGAAGGCACAGATATGTTACTTTCCTCCTCAACCTCGCCACTGCCCTTTCTCTTATGTTAAAGACCAACTTAGTGACATAATAGGTGGCTTTCACTATCCAATTCTTTTGTTTTCAGTGTTGTAATCATTTACTTGATTATAAAAGCAATATAAACCTCAACAAAATGATAAATTATGTGAACACTTAAATCAGAAAAGGAGTAACAGACATATTCTGACCACCCAGTCCTAACCATTAATGGGACATCCATCTACATTCACAGACACTGAGGAAGACATTTTTTAGATGCTTATCGGTGGTCCCCGCAGTGGAAATCACTGGATATTCCTAAGGACCTGCCCTTCAAAAGCAAGGTTCTTAATAAAGAAAGCAAAACACTGCGCCAGGTTAAGAATTAAATGGAAATGGAACGGGAACAGTATTCTAGGGTCAGGGGAAAGGTTCTTGAATATCTATCTTTTCAGGCCTTAGTTTATCCAGCAACAACATGCTGTCAGTAAGAACTCTCAAGGTAACAAGAGAATGGCTTGAAATAAGCTGCACAGTAAACCTCAAAACGTCGTGTCATGAAAGACAAATACCATATGATCTCACCCATTACAGGACAATAATGAACAAAATAAACAAGCAAAACAAAACCAGATACATGAATACAACAACAGACCTTCAGTGGGCAGTGGGGAGAAGGGAGGAGGAGGAAAAGAAGGGGAGCAGTTTAGTCAAGGAACTAGCATGGAAGAACCATGGACATGGACAAGTGGTACTGACTTTGGGGGGAGTGGGGGAGTGGGAAAGGGATCAGAGGGGAGGGAAAAGGGGATGGATGTAATACAACAACAATAAAATTAAATTAAAAAGAAAAAAATGTCAGGGCAGGTCAAAGCAAGAATTTGTTTGGCTACAACTGATTGTAATTAGTTAAATGGCATCATTGTTCCACTAAACCATATTTTATTTCCTCTTTCAAATCACACTGAGCTTTAATAACAAATTTTCTTAAAAGAATAAATTAAGGTATATATTGGAGATGTTTCATTTCATAGCAGTATTTAAATAATAAAAAGCATTAAAGCTCTATAAGAGTAGATGTTTAAATATTCTGCACACTTGAAATGTTTAAGCACCATAAAAAGTGACATTTGTAAAAGCACTGAGAGAACCTATTTCCAAGGACACAAAGAACTACCAAACTCTGGATCTGATAAATCACCAAACAGTATTTTTAAAGTTCTCAATTAAAAGGCTTAGTCAATGTTAAAAATACCTTTCTGACTCCCAGCCTTTTGGTGATGCTACTAGTACACGGAAATTTCCCAAGGTTGAAATAAACTCTACGTGTCTAACCCAGGGGTGCGCAAAGCCTGAGTCAGCCACACCAGCACCAGCACCACCCAGGAACCTATAGAAATGCTCATTTTCGGATCCTACCCCAGGCCCACTGGGGCTGAAGCTCAGAGAGCTGGGCCCAGAAATCTGAGTTTTAACAAAGCCCTCAGTGGTTCTGATGCACTCAAAAAAATGGAGAACCACTGGTTCACTCTCAAGATTCAAAGCAACTGCTTCATAAATTATCCCTAAAAACATGTGACCCTTGATAGCAGTATTGTGACAATCCTATCATCTATGAGTATACAAATGAATTCCAACGCAACCATACATGGATGTCTCTCTCCCTCTCTGCCTCTCTCCCTTCCCCTCTTTCTGAAAATAATGAAGATCTTAAAAAAAAAACAAAAACAAAAACGAATTCCACTGAATAAAGATGGGCTTCTATCTAAATCACTGTGAACCTCGCACCACAAGCTGTGTGCTGCTTAAACTTGTATCTACAAACATGACCAACAACATTCATCAGCAGAGGTTTGCAGACTTGATCACTTCTTATTCCAATGCTCACATCTGTGGCTCCATACATTTACCTTCCATAGTTCAGTTCTTTGGTAAACCTTCCTAATCCCTCTGCTACTTTTTTTTTGCACTATCATATGCAGCATGAAATATGATTCACTCCTTCATGAAAGATCAATATACTCACACATGATAAATACCATTATTGATTTTGCAGTGCTATATGCTGGTCTCTGGGCCCATGGCATATTAATAGTAGTTAACCAGTAATTCATTTCAAGATACATGAAGGCTTTCCCTCCACTCTTCTCTAGTGTCAAGATACCCAGAGTTGTTGCACTTTGAGTCCTTTATGAGCCACAGTACCCTTTCAATGACAACACCAAACCAGTTTCCAATATGAAGGGGCACATACAAAAACAAAATCTATGATTTTCAACAGTAAGACTACTTCTGTTTTGCAACCACCTCATGTAAACAATTAATTTACGTACAACAGGTCTTACCTGTCTGTGTAATCCATACTTTGCATAGTAACTTACCACTTAGCTTCTCGTTTGAAGAGTTACCAATCTGGACATACTGTTCACCACTAAATCTGAGCTATCAGAATTGTCTGCCCTGACTCACAGATGATGAGCAGATGACAGCCTGGGGTGGGGGGTGGTTTTAGGGGGTAGAAGGATTGAGCAAAAAGAAAAAGGACTCATGGACAACAATGTGGTGATTGCTGAGGGGAAGGGTGTATAAAGGAACTAATTGGCAACAGAAAGAATACAATAAAGATTAAATTAAAAAAAGACATGCACGAAGGAACAAAATTAAAAACTGTCGACCATCATGTGTTGAATGCTAGGAGGATGCAGAAAAAGTTCAAGTCACTTTTTTCCCGTTCTTTTTTCTTGATAAAAAGACTATGTCATTTGATAATGTCACGTCACAAACTAGAGGATGACAGGAGGGTGCACCCTCCCTGAAACATGGCTCAACTTGCTCAGCTCCCTGCATTTAGGATCCTTCTCTGCAGGGCAAAGCTGTGTCCAGGATAATCAGTCCCTGGCGCCATTAGGAAACACTGAGAAATCCCTGTGAGGCTTCGGGACTCTTCCCCTACAAGGGAGAGAACCTAGAGAGACAGAGAGAGAAAAGTGGTTCCACAAGCTGACACCTCTCAGTACTCATACAAAAAAGAAAACTCACCATTCTAACCCAGGAAATGGGTTAGTTTTCTGAATTAAAGCAGAGCCATTACAGGGAGAGGCAGCACTGCGCCTGTCTACCGTTCACACCACTATCTGGTGACTGTGATAATGAATGAGGGACATCACCATACCAGTCACCTCCCTCTGCCAGAGAAACAGTTCATATTCAATGCAATACTCACTGAGCACCTCTGCGTGCAAGACAACCTGTCCAGTACCTTAGGTCACAAAGGATGCAGTCCAGCCGCTGTGCAGCAATGCAGTAAGGGGAGGCTCTGAAGCACACCGGAGAGGCTGGACCAGCTTACGGGCAACAAAACTGTGTGGAAGGCAGGGCAGGATTAAGTCCATCCTTCAAAGTACAAGTTGTGCTGATGTTGACTCATTCACAGTCAGTCACTCTTGTACGTGGGCCTGGAACATATCAGAGCCTATTTCTCCTTTATCCCAAGAAAAAGACTTTAATGCAATTTTGCCCTGGAAGGATCTGTCAAGTTCACTTTTCTCCTTAGGATGAAGTCTTTTCATAGAAAAACAAACTAAAGGCTGAGCTTTAAAGCCCGAAGCAGGCTCTGGCTCAGAGTTGCAAAAAGGCCCAGTGGGGTACAAAGGGCATCTGGGATGGGGTGGAGCAGGAGGGAGAGGGGAGGTGGGAGGGAGGGAGGGTGAGAGAGACTGACTGATTGTTCAACATAACTTCAAAGAAACCCAGCAGGAGAAACAGGGAAAGATGAAAAAATATAAAGAGGGGGAAAAGCATCCCAGAGAGGTAAGCCTTGGGGCCACAGAAAAGCCAAGTAACAATCACAGCCATTGTGCAGCCACTCCCAGCGTGTGTGCCAAGAATAAGCAAAAACCAATCCCTGCCCTCTAGGGGCTCACCCTCTATGGATAAAGAGTGCACACAACTTCCTGGCACTGAGCAGGCAGAGCACAGGGTCCCTGGGAAAATGAGAATGAAGGTGCTAACTGGATCTAAAGACACCGAAAGTGCAGACTTCAGTGTCTGGTCCCAAGGAGCAGCTATGGCAGAGTGGCGATCCCTACCTCATACACGTCCGTATCTACTGTACTCTCTCTTATTCATGGGGTTCTGCTCTCCCTTCCCTGGCTCCTGCTCCCTTTGTGTGTCTCCCCTTTTCCTCCCCTCTGCACAAGCCTCAGAATCCCTCAGGGCAACTGGGGGCCCTACTACAGTGGGAGTCAGATATAGAGAAAATGCCTTTTCTCTGACTTTATTAGAAAATGTCTCATGGCCATGAGAGCCTATCTCATGGCCAAGAAAAGGGTTTCTCTCTTTAGGCCAGTTCAGATTTCCCTATCACGGGCAAGACGCCAGAGACAGTGTGTCTCTGTCAACACCTCCCAGCAGGCTGGAGAAGACAGTGCCACACATCAGGCCAACAGCAAGGCTTGTGTTTAGGAGTGGGTAAGAGAAGAGAGGGAAGATACCCAACACACTTCCTCTCCATCAAGTGAGAAACGTTTAAACACGGAGCATGGCTGATTATGTATGGGGCGGGCAAAGGTAGATTTACAGTTGTGAGGATGTTAAACACAGAGCTTATTCTTGTATTATTAATTCGTTTTTGCATTGTTTGTATTACCACTGTAAACCTACTTTCTCCCACCCCTACATACTTAGGTCTCCATAGAAAAGTGTATGTATGCTCAGAACCATATTTAGACAGCTTAAAATACAGGGGCTTAATTTATCAGGTTTTTTCTTTCTTTTTTCTTTTTTCTTTTTGGCTTGGGACTGAGGAGGGTTGAACATAGGAGTCATCAGGGACACATTTTTAAGTCTGCTCATGGCTAGCTACCCTGTAAATTTGGGATTTCGATTCTGCTTTTACAACTTTCTTTTAAAACTAAGATCACAAACCTGGCTGATGTGGCTCAGTGGACTGCTGAACCAAAAGGTTGCTGGTTCAATTCCCAGTCAGGGCACACCCTGGGTTGCAGGCCAGGTCCCTGGCTGGGGACACATGAGAGGCAACCAGCTGATGTTTCTCTCCCTCTCTGAAAATAACTTCTTTCTGAATCTTTAAAAAAAATCACAGGTGTTTGTCTTTACTCCTATAGGTCCTAGACGATGGTCTGAACTAGACTGAAGCTCTAAGTCAATGTGAAGGGATAAAACACCAAATTACATAGCATCATACTGTTTCAGGTGGCTTTGTTCAAGATTCTGCTGGTTCAATTTAACATTGCCAGTTTTCAGTCAGGTATTTTGTCTTATAAAATGCTTCAATCATGAACAATTTACCCCATTGCTGGACTGGGCCCCCCAGGAACAGGATCTGCCTCTAAACCAGCAGCTCTCAGTCCTGGCTGCACAGGGGTTGGGTGGGGGTTAAAATTTCTCAGTACCAGGCCACACCAGAGACTTCACAGGGGAGCCTCTGGGGACAGGGCCCAGACATCAGAACTGCCAGGGTGACCCCAGCACCCCCAGGTTGAGAACTGCTTTAAACCCATCAGAAGTCGGTGTTTCAATGCCATCTCACACAGCAGTTCCAAAAATATGATTGGAAGCCCCCTGTCCACAACTGCCTTTCAAGGGCCCATAAGATCAAAAGTACTTCCACGTGAACGTAAAAATATTACCTGCCTTTTTCAAACACTGCGTTGATATTGGCAGTGATGATGGAGCTGGTGCCTCCACATCACAGCACAGACCAAGGCAGTCTGACCAAATAGCACTCATAGTCATCGCTATAGTATTTAAAAACCTGTATGTCAATTTTGCTTAAGATGACCTTGATGATTCATCAGATCTCTACCTCTGAGTGTCTTTGAAAGCACCTATCAAATATTTCTGCTGCCCACCACAGGGTGGTGGTTGTCTTAGAAAAGGCACTTGTCAAATGTTCAAGTCAAGAGCTAAACTTACTACTTTTTTAAATCGGAACACTACACACAAGAGGTTCTACAAAAAGTAACCATACAGGGTGATGTTAGCAGAAATTCTTAACAGGCAGGTAGGTCATGGTGAGAGTCACACTCCAGGCATTCAGCTTCTTTAGTAAAAGGTTTATCTTTGCCTTAAAAGCAAGCCATTTGTTGTTTCTGTCCCTCTAGGTTAACACACTTTTGAAATGACTCTTTTTCAAAACCCTCAGAAGCACAACCCACCCTCAGGGGAGCTCAGAATCATTTTAACTATCCTGTAATCCATCTCTACCTTCCTTTCTCCCACCCTAATGTAACCTTAAATTCCCTCCCTAATTAATTCCAACTGCATAAAAGAAGCTGCACAACATTCTCCAGAGTATCTGAGATCTTGCTTCCTGGCAGTTGTTGTCAGTTGTGGCTCAAATAAGGTCTTATAAAATTCCTGTAACAGGTTCAGAAATTTCCAACGTAGGCCATGTCACATACTTGAAAGAATGACTGATGACAATTGTAGGGTTAACTGAGACTTGGGTACCGAACAGGAGTTTTCCAAAATGAACAAAGTGAGCCTCTCATTTCAAGAAAAACTTGAAATTTTAGCTCTTAACTGCTAAAAATGTGAGCTTTCAAGTAAAAATTAAATCTTTGGAAAACTTAGGACAGCCACCATGTGTTCGACAACTTCTCAAATTTAAACTCTTCTGATAAGATCATTGATGATATGAACAAATGGAATAATCTGATATTTTGTCATGAAACTTGCCAACATTTGGAAGATGTGGGTAACTCAGTAAACTAATATTTTCCAAATGGCCAAAACATGAGGTTATGAAATCACACATGGGTAAATGGTCCATTTAAAGGGCAAGATGGACAGATGATGGGTTTTAACAGAGTACGAAAAGCTCATTAGCACAGTCTCAGACTAACTACAACTAATCTAGCACAAAAAAGTCACAATGATCTGAAATGGCAACTCAAATTCTTTTCTCCCCATTCTAACTATTTATCTATGTATAGCTTAATTTTCTTCATGTATTTTAATCAAAACAACAGGCTGAATAAAAACATAGATATAGGAACCCAGCTGTGCCTTATTAAGCCATATATAAAAAGACTTGCAAATATTTGTAACAACACCACTCTCCTCAGTTTTTTGAGCAAATATACTTTATTTTTCATTAAAATAAATATTTTCCATTAAAATGTTGCTTATGTTAACAAGAGGTGGATTTACTTTTCTTTTTAATTAGTAACTATATTTTAAATTTCTGAGTTTTAGTTTTTAGGGTTTTTAAAGATTTTATTTATTTGTTATTTTTAGAGAGAGGGGAAGGGAGAGAGGCAGAGAAGGGAAAGTGACATCAATGTACCATTGCCTTTCACCTGCCTCCAGCCACAGAACTGGCTGGAGACCTGGCATGCAACCTGGTCGTGTGCCCTGGCTGGGGAATCGAATCAGAGACCTTTGGGTTCACAAGCTGGTGCCTTATCCTCTGTGCCACCAGCCAGGGCAGTTTTAGTTTTTAATTAAATATTGATAACTGTAACACAAAAAACAAAATCTCTTTGAAGTCCTGGATAATTTTTAAGACCATTAAAGGGGTTCTGACTAAAAAGTTTGAGAACTTTTTATAGGCTCCTCTCTGTTCAAGATTGACTTCAGAGCATACTAAAGTCCAGTGTCTCATCTTTCCCTGAGCTGTCAGCAATCCTCAAAGTCCTTTATCTACCCTGAAGCCTAAAGCATGCCAGGCAACAGACCGTCAAGTTGAGAAAGCTGGCTCCCAATTCAAATTGCCTGATCTAAAATCTACTGCCCTGTGACCTTGGGACCAGTTACTTAATTCTACGCCCCAGTGTCTACATGTAACATGGGAATAATGCTGCTACTCATACTATAGAGAGTAAAGTTCTGAAACACAGTAAGTGCTCATTAAATGCTAGCTATTGTTTTTATCATTGTCACACACAGTGATAACATTCTCTGCCATCAAACAAGAAAGCCACCAAATAACTCTGCAAAAAGTTATCTTCGCTCCAAATGCTCATCTTTGGGGTATTACAGGAGGGCTGGGTTGCACCTGGTGTGGCTTCCCAAGTGCAAATGAACTTAGAAAGGAGCAGAATCCTCCACTCCTGGCCTTTTCTGAGGTCAGACGGTAGCCTTGAGTGCAGTCGGTGTGATATCACTCCCTACAGTCATAATCAGGAAATGTGGGAACAATCTGTTTCTCCCACAAGGCAATCATGACAGGGCTATTTTAAACGTCAAACACAAACCTGACGCCAGGAAAGTAAACAACCTCTTCACTGTGTACCTGCCTCTAGCCCAGAGCCATCTCTACTTAGTAAAACGAACACAGCCAAGTGAAGAACTGACTCTTCATTCCCCTCCCCAAACTCCATCTCCCTCAGCCCCACCACCTCCTGTATTCAATTCTCTTGAGAAATGCAGCTTATGGTGCTTCCCTTAAGTACATCAAGGATTTTATTTATTTGGGGAGGACTGCTGCTATTCCAGGGCTGAACTTTTAGCTTGCTATAAAGTTAATGTGCTATTCAATGTTCATTGCAGGCTAGACTGTAGGGCTGTGTATTTTCTGCCACCCCCAGAAGGCCATTATCTGTAATTGCCCATTACCATGCATAATTATTTCTCCTAGCTTGGTCTATGACCTCCAGGGTAACACTCGGTTACAGCTAACTGCTCTGTCTTACCAAATTTGTGAGGGAAGCTTCTCTGATCTTCAGTGCTTTTAATGGTATATTCCAAAGCTAGCATAAGAACATTTTATAGGAACACTTAAGTCAAGAGTATTTCAGATCTCTTCCAGATGTACCTTCCCTACCTCCATAGAGTTTTACCTCCCATCAATAATGATAAATATAAAATATAACCAACCCTCTATTACACTGGAGTTGATAACCCAAACTGGGGATTATCTGAAGCCCTTTACACTCCCTTTTCTTTGATTTGGTTCATTAATTGCACTGTGCTTTTGAAAGATTGTTTATGAGAAGGTGGAAATAGGAAAGCAAATAGGGGAAGAGTGAAACTTTAAATCTTAAGTTCAATATATAACATATGCTCCCATATTTCTCCCATATTTAGTGTATTTTAAACAAAGAACTATGTTCAAAGTGGTTAAAATGAGATTTGGGGATTCCATGTACATTTAAAATAATAATTCTAGAATTGACATCTGGTGATACACCCCGAAGTGTCACTTTCCACTTACCTCACTTTTCATCATTAGCAGGGACAGAGGAAAGGGGACAGGGAGATCACTAGCTGTACACGTGGGTGCTAAAGTGCTTAGCTATTCCTTGGCATCTGTGTCTTCCTCACCACCACCTCCTTCAGAAGTTCTGCTGCACCACGTTCGGTATGAGGGTGTGAGATATACCTTAAAGCTAGTATAAGGTTCACAAAAAAGTCTGAAAGAGTATCCACAGCTAAGAACAAACCACTCAATTTCTATATGGCAACTACTGCATCCGAGACTGTCCATCAAAAGCTCCTCAATGTGTGTACTCTCTTCTTCCTTTTGAATAAAGTACCTCTGAATTTAAAAATCAATTCTAAACACAAGAACTTGCCCATTCTTTTAGTAATCATTTTTACCAAAGTCAAGTAAGTTGAACCACAAAGCAGCTGCATGGCCCTGAAGGCTCTGCCAACTTGGAATATGTATTAGGTAAACATATGTACAGACAACATACACACATATACAAAATAAAAACATGTATAGGCATATACAGAGATATCTATCTGTATCAGTCAATATCCTAACTGAAAAGAAAGTTCAATCTTAAGTGAATGATTACCAAAAACCAAGCTGGGCCTATCAACTAAAATGCTGTCAATGGCTTCCCACAGAATCAGTAAGAGCAAAGGCATAGGGAGATATTTTCTCCCTCGTTTCAATGCCTGGAGAAGCTGAAATGGTGACTCTAAAGACACACATGTACACTTGGCTGTTAGACCTCACTGGAGTACCCATCCAAAACTTTGTACTTTGCCACCACGCTGTGTCATTAAGGGTAAAGGAAGCAGTGTAGATATGGCCAGTGAACATCATCAGTTAAAAGACAGTTGTTACTGACAAGGAATCAACCCTGATGATTTCCTGGAAAAGAATGTTAAGTGACTACTGTTTAAATGCTGACATGAAGGTATGTTAACTACAGGGGTTAAACAGTTCTCAGCCTGCAAGGAACAGGCCATAATGGTCAGGACCGCATCCTTCCCACTGGTAATGTCGGGTAAAGCAAGGGCTGAGTAATAATCTGGTCCAAGGGCAAGTCACACTGACCGAAGCCCTCAAGTTGCAGCTCTTCAGACTCCTTTCTGAAGCAGCTCACTCCTACCCTGGCTCCTCATTTAGATCCGCTACCTGCACCTGCAGCCTTGTTTGCCGGCTGCCAACCCAACTGTGCTGTTCTCAAAGTGTAGACACTAGTCCCTACGTGATGTAAAAGAAGTCTCCAAATTCTTAGGTAAGGCCATACAGGTAGCTGCTCCAACAAACATGTCACCAACCACAAGGATAGAAAGGTGCAGCAAAAAATATTGCACACTTATATTACTCAATCATAAAAAAGGATGAATACTTGCCATTTGCAATGGTATGAATGGACCTACAGGGTTTTATGTTAAGTGAAACTAGTCAGTCAAGAGGGAGACAAATACCATACAATTTCACTTACACATGGAATCTAAAGGACAATATAAATGAACAAACAAAACAGAAGCACACTCATAGATACAGAGAACAGGCTGATAGTTGCCAAAGGAAAGGAAGGGTAGGGTACTGGGTAAAGAATGTAAAAGGGAGTAATTACAAATTGTTGGTTACAAAATAGTCATGGAACAACATAGAAAATATAGTCAATAAAACTATAATAACTATGTATGGTGTCAGTTAAGTACTAGAAATACTTGGAGGAATACTTTATAAAGTATTGAAATATTATCTAACCATTATGCTGTACACCTGAAATGAATAAAAAATGAGTGTAAACTGTAATTAAAATTATTACTTAAAAAATAAAAACATTTTTAAAAGTCACTCTTTATGACAATTCTCATAAGTCAGGGCCTGCATCCTCAATGTCAGGGCCAGAACCTGAATGCTCCGAGCAGTAGGTGACTAGGCATGCTAAGTAGGCTGTGCCAGTCAGATCACCCAACTGACTTTGATGTGACCATGCTTTTTTATTTTGACTGGATCCAGAAGCTTCTGGCTTTTATTATTTTTAAAGATTTTATTTATTATTTATTATTTTAGAGAGAAGAGAGAGAGCAATATCAATGTATGGTTGCCTTTCACCTGCCTCCAGCTAGGACCTGGCTGGAGACCTTGCCTGCAAGCTGGTTATGTGCCCTGGCTGGGAATCGAACCAGTGACCTTTGGGTTCTCAGGCTGGCGCTGTATCCACTGAGCCACACCAGCCAGAGCTCACTTCTGGCTTTTGATAGAGGCAGAGGCAGTAGATGCACAGCCCTCAAGACTTTGCCAACTAGGATATGTTTATATAGATACACACATTACACACAAACATATGTATACTCGCACATATATGCATACACACATACACAGACATATCTGTATATACGTAGCTACATATCAATCAATATCCCAACCAAAAAAAAAAAGTCAAATCATAACCAAAGAAATGTTTACCAAGAACAAAGCAGGGCCTGTCCACTAAAATTGTCATGGCAACTAAGAAACAGCAGGACAGGAGCTATGTAACCAGCCAACTTTTATAGCTACAATCACATCCCCATAGCATCTTTATTTCTTCACCTAGTGACTTGTGTTGAACAGATTTTGTCCATCTGCATCACTAGCAATGTGACATGCCTTCAGAAATTCCATTTCACAGAAAGGTCACCAGTAGCAAGAACTGTTAGGCACTATCGTTCCCTCCCCCGTTATTCAGGGGCGATGCCTAAAATGGTAAATAGTACCAAACCCTACATACACTATGTTCTTTCCTACACATCCACACCTATGATCAAGTTTAATTTATACATTAGGCACAGTAAGAGGTGAACAAGAACTAATAATGAAACCTAACAGTTATACCAACATACTGGAATATAAGTTCTGTAAATGTGGTCCCTCACCCTTCTTGTGAGGATGAGATACACTGTCTGTGTGATGGGACGAAAGGAGGTGAAACCCACTGGCCTTGCTGACGCTCTTCTTTGGCACAGCGGAGCGGCCAGCGTCACTGCTCGGGGACTTTGCGGCCACCATGAAGCACCTGCAAGTGTCCCCGAACATGCGCACTGGGGCCGTCCGCCCACCCGACAGCCAAGATGGCGGCCGCCACGTGACTGCGGCGCCGGCCTGGACCCTGGACGGCGCAGACGCTTCCCGTATCTCACCCACCTCCTCCGAGGGGCACTCACCTGCAACCTCAATAAGTGAAACCATGGATTAGGGAGGATTACTGCACTCAAAGTAATCAGAACCTGAGAAGTCTCTGGGGTGGGAACAGTCTGAGGCTTGGTGGGAGGGTTACGTACACTACCATGGCGCCTGCACAGAGCGAGCCTCCCTGCCGCCACCGCTCCGGGCGGACAGCACCCGATGTAACCAGTGGCTGTGTCAACCCCAGCTCCACCTGTGCTGCTCCAGGTGCATTCCATCACCAAAACCGTACTGCATTGCCACGCAAGTGAAGATTTTTTTTTTTTTAATCAAGAATCAAATGGGGCAAGGGTCCTTATCTGAAATACAAAGGCATGCACTCCTACACAGTTTTAAGTTGATTTCTTTTCACCAGGAAAAAAAAAATGGGCAGGGCCTCAAGACCCTCCTAGGTGTTCGCTTTCCTCCCTGAACTCGACACAGACCAGAAAAGTGACTGGAAGGCTGAACTTCTCAGAAGAGACTACAGTGCTGTGACTGGAAGGATTTCAGAGCTGAAGAGATGAGCTTTGTGAAAAGACCATGATGGAGTCACCAGAAAGTCAACCACAGGGGAGGCAACAGAGCTGTTCTTTCAGAGGAGTTGAGCAGTCATAGTCATTTGCCCCAGAAAGGTCACTTGTGAGAAAAAGCTCTCAAAAATTCAACCCATTCATTCATTCATTCATTCAATACCAACTGGGTGCTCAACTATCTACAAGGCAAAGAGAGTCCCTTTATCAGACATTTCCATCTGCATATGCAGATGCCTCCAAATCCTGCTGAATCTGAAACTACAAAGCCCACAAGTGCACAGAATGTGTAGCACTTTATTTATTGCAAGCCCAAATGCAGACAGTGCAGGCTTACATTAACGGCTAAAATAAAACAAATATGTACACAGGAGAAAAGACTATTAAACAGTGACAGAGAAAATACGACACCTTAACAAAAACAAAGAAAATAATAAGCAACAGATTATTAAATTCTAGGGGACTGAAAAAGCTAAACTAGGGAGGAGAAACAAAGTCACTGTTGATTAAATATAGAGAGTTTTAAGCCAATTATAAAAGATCAAAGAGAACAAGAGAGGGGAGGAGTAGCTTTACAAATAACCGAGATAGGAGACCTTGGGAGAAATATGACCAGGGAAAAATCATTACATTTTACAATGAAAGTAATCTAGGGATGACTTTAGAGAGGAAATTCACTAGAGGCTACCACTGAAGAACAAACAGCATGGGGACAGTAATGTTTAAAATATTCATTTTTAAAAAGGCGCGCGCACGCACACACACACACACAGGCACACAGCTCGAGCTCTAGCGGGAAGGTACTTTCTATAGAACAACAAATAGGATTGGCAAAGTGAAATGTATCCTTGAAAAATGCCAGTGCCTGAGCCACATTTTGGATTTCTACACCATCAACCCCTGGCTAGAAAATATGGCATGGTCTTCATTACATGCCACCGTGGTCAAAGGGAAGAGGCAATGGCTGTAGGAAAGTGTTCTTAAAACTCACCTGACACTTTGTTTTGCCAATAAAAATCTCATGCAGCCCACTTTGAATAATGCCAACTTCCTCAAAAGTCAACCATTGCTAACCATCCTAGATTTTACCCAAGAGAAGCTGAGCTAAAAAAAAAAAAGAAGAAAAGAAGCTGCTGCTAACAAATGTGTTGCTAACCTCTAATTTCATATCATCTTTTATGTATGGAATATTCTGCAGTTTGCACATATTCTTTCAGATGCTACTCAAAATAACTCTATGAGGTTGAGAGAGCAGAACTACTATGCTTCCCAGAAAGAGAAGCCATCTGTGGCTTAGGAAGGTGCCCTGTGCACAAAGGAATACAGTAGGAACCGAAATCTGGATTAACCCCAGGCCTCTGATTCCAGGTTTGGTGCCTTTTTGCCATGACATGAAAATGCAGACACCTCACTCTTCACCTTTGCTGAGTAGTTAATTTAGTGTGTTTTGTATTTTTGTTTTCAGTAATCATCGATACATGAGACATTATAAAATAATAGTAGGAAAGCTCAGGCCAAGTACAGAATACAAGGGATCAGAGTTAAAACTAGGATATAAAATCAAGAACAAGGACTGACTTACAAAACTTTTCTTTCCTACATGAGTCACTCTATAAGCTATAGATGTATACAGCTTTTAGTGACTAAAAGCTTATGATATAGCTGAATTTACAGAATGAGAAAATGAAACAATAACAACATAGCCCTCAATGATACTAGAAAAAATATATTTCATAAAGAGAAGAGAGTTCACACCAACTATTTCACTTACCCCTATACCTGGATACAAACTGTTCACCTGGCTTAGTACCCTGGTCCCAAATTAGTACAATCATAACTGGGGTGGACAGAGTCCAATAGTATAGGGCATGAGAATGGGCTGTGAGTCACAGACCTGGGTTTGAATTCCAACCCCACTATTTAATACATGTGTGATTTTGAGCATGTTATTACACCCTGGTTTCCCTACAGATGGAAAAGATAGTTCCTATTTTACAGAATTGCTATAAAGATTAAATAAGAATGTAAATATCAAAGCAGCTAAAATACCTGGCATGAGGTAGATACTCAGTAAAGGAGAGCTAGAATTGTAATTATGACTACCACCGCTGAAAGTGTAATGCCAGAGTTGGGAATCGAACAAACTACACTCCAAAGGCAAAGAATAAAACACTGTCCGCTCTCCAACCTTCACAGCAAGGAATAAAGAAACATATTCACAGTTGCACGTGGATCCTCAGTTTGGAAATCGTCACGTTCCTGACATTCTGGTCCTTGGCAACACAAACAAATGCAAGAATTACGTTTGTTTAATCACCCTTACTATGCTTTGTTTTCAGTTCTACCCAATTTTTCCCTGATCCTAGATGCAAACTTTTGGTTCCCTGTCAAACTCCTTTCCATTGCTGTAAATAGTAGCTCCCACTCTTGTATTACCTTTCAAATAGTTATTACTCATACTCTCCTTCTCTTCAAATCATCCATCATTTTTGTTGCCCTTCCCCTGGATTCTAGTTTATCTACGTCTTTTAGAGAAAAACAAACTCCAGGTGCATCATGATGAAAACAGCACACTCAAAGCTAACCACCCAAACCAGTAAGGCCCCTTATTCAAAAGGCTCAAAAAAATTCTTTGATGTGCTTCTTACTCCTTTTCTCCTGTAACTCATAATTCCATCTCTCAGATAAACACTGGGGCGGACAGTGATAAGGGAAATGACCACCCCCCTCAGCAAGGGCCCTGAGACACTGCAGCTCTGGAAGGGGGATGCTGTGGGACAGTCTCAGATGTGGCTCAAACTTGCTAATGAGGAATTATGTGCTCTGTGTGTTGCTATTACTTGTTCATTTCTCCCCCATCCACTGTGCTGCGTATTAGAACAGTGTCCTTAGACTCCCCTGATGCTTTGTTTTGCCCATAACAAAAAATCTGGTACTAATTTTCAAATGCACATAGGTTTGGGAGTGCTTTTAAAACTGAGAAGTGCTAAAACTAAATCCTTAAAAATGCTGCCCTTATCACCAGGTGGACCCATTTCATAGTGGGCAACAAGGGAGACTCACTTTGTTCAGCTTTCTCACATTTCCTCTGGAAGGGGGTGATGCCAAAGTGTCTATTCCCTCCAGACGGTCCATGCTGATACCCCCTACTTCTAAGTCTGACACTCATGTCCCAAGGTTTCTGAAACGTGTGCCTTGCAAACTCTGAGGGGCAGCAAGATATTTATGGTGCTTTACCTATTTTACTGAAACTTCCTCATCTCAGTATCTTATTTGCATAGCTATACAACACTATCCACTGCCTCAAGAAAGGATAAAAGAGAGGGCTAAAGGTCCGTGTCTGGAGGCAGGTGAAAGGAAACCATACATTGATGTTTCTCTCCCTCTCTGCCTCTCTCCCTTCCCCTCTCTCTGGAAATAATAAATTAAATATATATATATTAAAAAGAGAGAGGGCTATGACTAAAGACATATATCAATAAAATAAAACAGAAAAAGAAAAATGAGGCCAAGACAAAAAGCTGACTAATTATTCCAAAGTAAGGGTCAATACATTTCCTCTGTATGGCATTAAGATGTATCTCAGATTTCTGGCAGCTGGGATGGGGGTGGCAAAAACTGTGATAAATTACATAATCCTCACTCATAGTTCTTGTGATGTTAGCCCATATAGCTTAATTTTTGCAAAAAAGAAAAATGTATGGCTATTGGGTGGATCACATGGAGGACTCAATTCTGCTGCTTCTGTTAGAACGCGAAAGATGAGTTTCACAGCGTATTTCTCTACTTCCCCATGGCTTACAAGGACTTGCGTATCTTTGTAGAGCACCACAACAATCCTGCCAAACTGGGCAGACATTATTATTTTATCCACTTATCCTTTGAAGAAATAGACAAAGGAATTAAATAAAGTGCTCAAAATCAGAGGTACTAAGTAACTGGGCTGGGTTTTTGGACTCCAGATTTTTCTGTGACATGAAGCTTCCTTTCTAGGAACACAGTTATCAAGGTAACAGCACAACTACTTTTCCACATGCCTTCAGGCATCAAGACCTGTAGTCCAGCTTCTACCACCACATACCAGTCTCTTAGGGGAAAACCTGGCACTGCCATGTGGTAGCAACAGCTCACCCTAGGGTAAGCGAGCCCCTGGATGTGTCCTACAGCAATCAAAGAAAGCAGTAAAATTACTTTAAATAGTTGACTGATTACATGCACTCTTAAATTCATGTAACATTGGTCAGAATAAGGTTAATTTCTAACATTCAGAATATCTGCCTAGACAGTATACCCTGCTCCTTAGTCCTGCTGTACCAGCTAATTATATACCAGATAATAATATAGAAACCTGTAGATCACAACACTGGGCATGATTGTGAAATGGTTCAATCATTAGGGCTGTCAGCTTAACTTGAGGTCTGCCCATGGTTAAACTGAAATGAGGAGTAGAAGTTGAAAGAAATATATCAGGTTTAGCTGTTCTACTATGGCCATTTTTCACTTGGTCTAGCAGATGATCTGCTACCAGGAACTAGAAGAATCAGAGGCTTCTGCTCCTCCTTTTGACCTCCAAAATGTAGAGTGACCAGGGCTCAGTCCTTGGGCACCTCTCATCTTCACAGTCTGTCCCAGATCGTCCCCTTTAGTCTCATGGTTTGAAATACCAAGAAGTGATGGGGGGAGAAGGTGAAGGAAGAATTTCAACTCTTACCACAAAGGGCCAAGCTCTACAATAAATAAGGAACCCTAGATTTGGGCTGAAGACATACACAGATCGGTCATGGAGAAAAGTAAAATAAATGTATGAAAAAACTATTCAACCTCACTAAAAAACGAACAGGGATTATAAATTATATTAACTGTATTTGTATTCCATCGCTATGTTAACAAATTACCACAAATTTAGTGGCTTAAAACAACGCACATTATCTTAATGGTCCTGTGGGGTTTGAGGTCTAACTAAGGTCTCTCCGGGCTAAAAATCAAGGTGTCAACAGGGTTGTATGCCTCTCTGGCAGTTTAGGGGAAGACCTGTTTCCTTGCTCATGCAGGTTTCTGACAGAATTCAGTTCCTTGCAGTTGTAGGACTGAGGTCCCGTTCCCTTGCTGACTGTTAGCTGAGGGCTGTTCCAAGCTTCGAGAGGACTCCTGACTCTATGGGTTGGGGACCCCTTCCTCAAAGCCAGCAACAGTAGGTCAAGTCCTTCTCACACTTCCAAACTCACACTATCTCGTGTCTTCTCTTCGGGCATCTCTGGGGCGGTCAGTTAAGGTTCTCACTTCTGAGGATTCATGCCGTTAAAATGAGCCCACCAGTAGAACGGGGGATCATCTCCCCATTTCAGGATCCTTGACTTCATCACATTTGCAAATGCCTTTTAGCCATGTAAAGTAACACCTTCACAGGTCACAGGACTGAGGTGTGGCCATCTCCGGAGCCATCCTTCTAATAACCATACCATCACACAATGCTTCTCTTTTCAGGCTGGAAGAGCCCCAGTGACAACCTGGTATTGGCAGTGCTATGACCATGCTGCTCTGGAGAGAGTGCCATTGACAATATCTACCAAAGTACATATAAATTTGCCCAAATTGACCTCCTGTCCCCCTGTTCTTTCCCTCTTCTTTACCACCATTCCAGTCCAAGTTGTTTTCCCATGTACCCGGGCAACTGCACAGCCTCCACTTCCATCCCTCACACTCCACTCTACACAGCAGTGGAGAACTCTTTGAAAATTTAATCAGCCCTGACCCACTGGCTCAGTTGGCTGGGCATCATCCTGCAAGAAGGGTCACCAGTTTGATTCCTGGTCAGGGCACATGCCTCGGGTGTGAGAGGCAACCAATCTATGTTTCTCCTCTTCTCTTTCTCCCTCCTTTCCCCACTTTCTAAAATTAAATCAAACCTTTAAAACATGTAAATCAGATCACGCCATTCACTGCTTCAACACTCCAATGACTTTCCACTGCACTCATAATAAAATCCCAACTCCTTCCTGGCCTATGAGGCCTTGGGAGACACAGTCCCCAGAGACATTACCCCTTGCTCTCACTGCTCCAGCAGCCCAGCCTTCTTTCTGTTCTACGTGGGTTCTCAGCTTGCGGCACCTTCTGCCTAGAAGGCTCTTTCCCCAGACTGACTGCAATGGCTCATTGCCACTTGGGTCTAGCTCCAATTTCACCTCCTTAGAGAGGGCCTCCTTCCCTAACTGCCCTATCAAACCGCCACAGTTCTTTCAAAAACTCTTCCATCTTATTACTTTATCTTTCTCCATAACACTTATCAGTTCCTGAAATTATCTTGCTTATTTACTGGTGCACTTGTTTACCAACAGTCTCCCCGATGGATATGTAAGGCCCAGGAGAGAGTTATTTAATGCACTGCTGGATAGCGCATGTCTAGAAAAGGGTCTGACCCAATGCGGTCACACAATGAATATCTGGCAAATGAGTGAAAAATAAAATAGAAATACAGAAGGAAGAAAGGGAAGAAGGGAGGGAGGGAAAAAACTCAGTTCAGTTCAGCATCTGGTACTTGATGTTTCCCTGAATTAATGCTCTTCTATATTTTAGATAAACCCCTAAACCTCAGGACCACAGTTAGGGGGTCATGAAAAACAGGGAATAGTTTTTTGTTAAGTGCTGAAATTAATACCAAGTCATCTTAGTAGTATACATTGGATTGAACTCATATTAGCTAAAGCAACACCCAAGAACTCTTATGGCCAGTGAAGATCAGAAAAATTGCTATTACAACACTGAATATTTTCTTTTGACAAGCCAGGTGTTTGTAGTTTAAGAGTTTATTGTGCATCTTTTTCTGAAAAGCAAAATCAGAGGAACTGTACTATAAAGCCAGGTTGGGGATTGCACAGTCCACCAACAGACACGAAATGAGAATAAACTGGGTCTGAAACGTAAATTTGGTTCAGCACTGGGAATCAGTGAATTCTCTTAGGAGTGTCACAAAGGTTGTCGTATTGAATTTTTTTCCAAGTTGAAAGGTAAGGAACCTTCCAGCTGAGAAACGCAGATCTGCGCTTACAGAGCTGCCTGTGACAATGGCAAAAGGAGCCCTGAGAAGTCAAGAACCAGCGAGACACCAGCTAGAACCACAGAGGGGCCACAGGCACACCTAGCCTGCTTCCGCTGCTTCACAGAGCAGCACCGCGCACCCCCAGGCTCCGTGCCTGGATCATCTGGCAGAGGTAGAGAATTCACAGAATCCTGTGTAAGGTGTTAGCTGACATTCCCCTGTGCACTCTTCCCTGTAAACCTCAGTCCTTTGAGAAACTTCAGTCCTCATTATCGCAGAAATACAGATTACACCAGCGTATAAAACAAAGAGAGAAGTCAGCAATAAAGCAAAAATTTAGGGGCTGGGAGAAGAAGAAAGAGAGGAAAGAAAGGATGCTGACAGAGATAAAAGGAATCATTTTATCTCATGTGGGTCTACAGGTGATTTCAAAAGCCAAGAAGTTTTGAAGAAAGCTGACCTAGCAAAAACAACAGATGGGTCAGAAAGGGGTCCACAAGGTTCAGAGAGTAGGAAGTGGCTGAGGAACGGTCAATGGGCAGGGTTGTTGGACCAGCAGAAAACCATGAACCCATGGTCCAAGTCCAGGGGGATCCTATGGAACAGGCAGGTGAAAATGATGACACAGATGAGCTTTCCAACATTCCAAATTTCCTACAGCAGCAAATATAAGGCCGTCTCATCCCATGACAACACCTAGTGCTGCCATCTATTAAAGTTCTCCAATGCCACAACCAGCTGTTGGCAGTAAATTCTAAGACAGTCTTTGAAAGGTAACACTTATTCTTGCCAAGTTTCTAAGCAAAAGAATTCCCTCCCCCTCATTCTGAGGAAATGCCTGTCACCCAAGGTCTGAAAAGCTGCTTTTGCTCTTCAGAAACAAACCAGTATTCCCACAGGCCAATAGTACAGCAAAGAAAGCCCACTGCCAGGTCCCTCCATGGTTTACTTCCTCCAACATGGCTCCTTTCCCTACAAACTGTGTGTGATAATGAGTGAAACAGAAAACTTTTCAAAATACTGAGTATCAACAAATTTCTAGGGACAATGAAATTCAAATCTACAGTATCTTCTATGATCTAAACTTCTGGTCACCAAAGAGACTCTCATTTGTATCAATATTATTTGCCAAAATGAAGGTCTCTTATCATTTAACTCTAAAAAAATGTAAACTGGAATTTCTTAGAGCCCTCAGACACCGCTGGTAGGAATGCAAAATAATGCGGTCTCTTTGGAAAACATACTGGCAGTTCCTTAAAAGGTTTAAAACATAGTTTTAACATACAATTCAGCGATTTCACCCTTTGGTAGAGATCCAAGAAAATGAAACACATTCAGACAAAAACCAGACAAAAACATTATAGAGAAATTACTCATAATAGGTAATAGACTGTAAGCAACACATATGTCCATCAGCTGATGCGTAAAAAAGCAAAATGTGGTAAGTACATACAATGGAATATTGCTTTAAAAATAGGGATCATAAGCACATGCTACTATCTGGATGAGCCTTGAAACTACGACGCCAATGAAAGAAGCCAAACACAAAAGATCGCATATCATGTGATCCCGTTTATATAAAATGTACAGAAGAGGCAAATCTATAGACAAAATATATTACCGGTTGCCTGCGCTGGTATGAGAAGTGACCAATAATGGGGACAGAGTTTCTTTCAGGATGAGACAAAAACGATCCACAATTAAGATTGCAGCAACGACTGCAAAACTCTGGGCATTTACTAAAAGACAACGAATTGTACACTTCAAATAGATGAATTGTAGGGCATATGAATTACACCTTAAATTGTTAAATTATGTTTTAATGTTTAAGCCATTTACAAATCTGCATTAAAAATTACAAAACAGGGCCCTGACTGGTGGCTCAGTGGATAGGTGCCAGCCAGCAAACCCAAAGGTCTCTGATTCAATTCCCCAGTCAGGGCACATAACCAGGTTACAAGTCAGGTCTCCACCCAGGTCCATAGCTGGACGCAAGTGAAAGGCAACCATATATTGATGTTCCTTTCCCTTTCTTCCTCCCTCCCTGCCCTTCTCTCTAAAAAGAATTAATAAAATCTTTTTAAAAATAAATTAAAAATTATAAAACAACACTGCACATTGAAGATCAATAATTTTACTCTGATATCTGTAGGTCAGTTCATGATCACTAATACAGTATTTTAAAGTACAACTTCAAACCTAGCCATTGTTATTCATTCAGCATCTACTATAAAGCCAGGTACTGTATTGTGCACACGAATTAAATGCAATCCCTGCCCTAAATGTTCCATTTTTATAAAAGAGACATAAATGTAAACCAACCAAATATTTCCTTTCAACCCTGCATTTACCTTTGTTGATGCTCTTATTTTCTAAATTTCCTTTCTACTCAAAGGTAGACCAGCAGACTCCTTTCTGTGTACTTTGTTCTTGTAACTACTTTACAGAAATACTATTTACAGAGAATATCAGGCCAACTAATCGCTATATTTGACACAAAAGCAAGACTGACCTTTAAATAAATAAAAATAAAAGTGATTGA
Organism: Noctilio leporinus; assembly: GCA_004026585.1. Lineage (NCBI taxonomy): Eukaryota > Metazoa > Chordata > Mammalia > Chiroptera > Noctilionidae > Noctilio > Noctilio leporinus. The sequence goes on along the minus strand of PVIW01001474.1, from coordinate 153,976 downwards.
CACACTATTTAAAACAATAGACTATCAAAAGGATCAGTACTATTACTGTGAAGTGCCAACTGTTGCTTCAGTTTAAGGAGTTTTTTGTTTTTTGTTTTCTGTTTTGTTAGACATCCTGAAAATTTCCTTGACTCTGGAAAATAAAACTGGGGAATACTTTTATCTAGAGGCATTTTAAACCAAATATCTACATTTCTTACTCTGAAACTGAGGACTGTCTAAAATCAAATGGAGCTCACTCATATTAGGGTCCAGAATCCTTCAAAAATGAACCCTCAACCCAATTTGGGTAAAATGTTTTGGTTGTTCACTTGAATGAAGAGCTTCTTTCTACACAATACTGGAAAATGCAAAGATAAAAACTGAAATGTAAATAACTCTACAGAGGATTTTGAAGGCAATGAAATTATTCTGTGTGATACTGTAATAGTGGATACACATAAGTTTGTCCAAACCCACAGAACGTATCACACAAGAGTGAACCCTAAAGCCAACTACAGACTTGGGGTGATTATGCTATGTCAGTGCAAGTCATCAATTGTAACTAATGCATACTCTTGAGGGTAGGCTGTGCATGTGGGGGGGTAGGGGATACAAGGGAAACCTCTGTATCTTCCTCCTAATTTTGCTGTCAACCTGTAACTGCTCTAGGGCAGAGTTTATTTTTTGAAACAGACTCATATAGAGAACAGACTGATGGCTGTCAGAGGAGGGGATTTCGGGGACTAGTTGGCAAAAGGTGAACGGATGAAGCACAAAAGGAAGAAAATATATCTCATGGACACAGACAACAGCATTGTGATTACCAAAGGGAAAAAGGGGTGGGAGGAGGTAGCAGAGGGTAATGGGGAGAACAAATGGGAATGGAAGGAGACCTGACTTTGGGTGGTGAACACACACTACAACATACAGATGATGTATTATAAACTTGTGCACCTGAAACTATATAATCTTACTGACTAATGTCACCCCAAGTAATACAATTTTTTAAAAGACTAGTTTCGTTTTTTAATTTAAAAAACTCAGTATCTTTGTTCATTTATCAGCCACATATCTTATTGGTAAAAAAAAATGCATGGAGGCATTACTCCATTCTTACACTACATTTCATCTCAGTAAAGCATTTAAGCACTTAGGAGACACACAACACAAGAGTTCCTCTACCTTGTGTGCCTGCCTACTCTGTCTCTCCCTCTCCACCCCACCCCCCACCCTGCAGAAGTGCAATTACTGATAAAGAAATGAGGAGGTGGCCCCCACCATCATCAGACACAGACCTAACTAATCCCTCCAACAGGGAAAAGGTAAGTGAAAAATGGCCATAGGCCCCAGGAGGGAATGCCCAGGACGGTAGAATGAGGTTTGATGTGGGGGAGTGTGCATGTGAGTATGAGTGGAAATCCAGGGTGCTTCAGAAGGGAGGGCTCAGAAGAGATAACATTCAGGCCCTTACTTACAAAGGATCGTATGGGGAACCAAATGATCTACAATGCAACCTTTCATCTGACAGCTCAACACAGGAGGCAGAGGCAAAGAACTAGGCAGAGAACTGGGCAGACCTAGCGTAAGTTCTGGGTAAAACAGCAACCTACTAGCTGCGCATTTAGTTGAAAGAAAAGCAGAATATAAGATAAAATAAACAGAAGCTCAAGAGAAAGAATGCCTGAGGTTTTTAAAGTTCATAACTTTTGAAATAATATATTCACCTTATGATGAAATTTAAGAGTAAAACCACAGAGATAATGCTGAAGTTACTATTAATTCATAGTCCTCTATTAGCCAAAATACCTATTTTTCCTGGGGGCCCCAAAAATGACTGGAAAGAAACTACTTGCTAATCAATAGTCCTATCTGCCAACATCTGATCCTGCTAGTGTAAGAAAACAGGGCATTACTTCAAAAGGCAATTTCTCCCACAGTAATACCCACAATCATAGATAAAAATAACAAAAATCTTTTATACTTGAGGAACCTTTAGTCATGGATTGCAAACACTTTTTCCTAAGGTACACGATCAGTTCTCCAATAAATGAAACAACAGGTTGGTAAATCCAATTTGCTTCCCAGTGTCCTTAGAACTCAGCAAATAATCTCAGCAAGCATTTCTCAATCTCACTTTTGGCACTTTTAAGAAGCCAAAAGGAGATAACTAAGAAACTTCAAGGGCATGAAAAATCTATTGAATTTCACTGTTACTGCCCTATAGACACTAAATATAAGGTATTAGAAAGAAGAGGTTAGCAACTTGCCCCCAAGTGAGCCAGGTTGGTAGGTTCTACTATTTGTAACAACTCTTACTGCTGTCACTACATCATTTCAAATCCTAGCCTTCCACATCTATATAATGGAATAGCAGACCATAAAAACATTCCAAGAGGTTTCAAATGAAAAAAAAAAAAAATTTACACACAGCCCTAGCAGGTGGCACAGTGGATAAGGTGCTGGTCTGCAAACCAAGTGTCGCTGGTTCGATTCCCAGGCAGGGCACATAACCAGGTTGCAAGCTAGGTCTCCAGCCATGTCCGCAGCTGGAGGCAGGTGAAAGGCAACCATACATTAATGTCTCTCTCCCTCTCCCTCTCTCTAAAAATAATGAATAAAATCTTTGAAAAAATTACACACAGATGGGAATAATACACTCCCACTATGTTAAGTATATAGATATATGTACATGCAGCACATAAACCTGGAATGACAGAAGAGGCCTGTAGGTTGGAATTGGAATAACAATTACCTTTTGATGGATTGTTTTTGTACTCTAGAAATGAGTACTATTTACCTGTAGAAAGTTATTACACCTTATTTTAAATAAATCCTCATCTCTGGAGATTTACTATGAGCTACATGTTTGTTAGCAGCAAGCGGTCTAATTAGTTGGGCTCCATGTGCTGCATAAAACTTAAAGGACGCTCTCTCAGTCTGCCTCTCTCTCTCTCTCTGGTTCTTTCTCTCCCACTTCCTCACCCCCTTCTTCCCTTTTTTCCTCTCACTATCTCTATGTATTAATATAGTTTAATGCTATTGGTATTCGTTTTTCTCTTGCTCATATCCCAGCCCCATCGGAAGTTATCAATCCCAACTCAGGAGCTTTGGCAGAAGTTCAGTGAGTGATGATCATGAGTCTGAGGCTCCTGCCCCAAAAGGTGAGTAGGCGAGGGAGGAGCCCATCACCTTTGGCAGGGAAAGCCTGCAGGGCGACACCTGCCTACCCACACCTGTGCACCAGCGTGGCACACTGTTGGCTTCCACATTCTCCTCCCTCTGAGTGTTAACTCAAGACTCTATAATGACTCCAAGGTCTATCAGCCACAGGCAAAGAAGGGAGTCTGGTCATATCCTCCTTGACCCTGAACCTTCTATCTTGCTTTCTTGCTGCTTCTATTTGTAATTGTCCCTAATTCTACTCTGAAATACCCTGAGAGAACTTCTTTTCTCAGTCCGAACTCCATCTGGCCTGAAATCCTTCCCAAAAGTGCCATTATCTTGGAGTATACAACTCTGGCATCCCTTCCTCCAAGGTGGAATGCAGGACAGCAGGCTAGACCAAGTTCACTGGTGGTGCCCTACAAAATGCCCAGCATTGGCATTTATCCATCACCCTCCCTGCACTTCTCCCCAGTGAAGACCAGTGCCTTCAGCCTTCTATGCTAACAGAAAGGCAGAGACTTTTGCCCCAACACGGTTCTTATTGCCTATCACCCCTAAACCCCTTCTGAGGATTAAATCACGCCTCTAATCATAATTGCATTTCCCAAAGGAACATGGCAACTGTTCCCACAGCCTCTCTTCATAGGCAACTAAATGGAAAATCCATGGGCTTTGGGACTGGACAGGCCTGTACTGAATCCCAGCTCCACCCAGTTTTATTCTGAGGCAGTTCCCTTATTGCTAAATGGAAATAATTCCTACCTCCTAAAATGTTTGTGAATATCATCAATTCCTCTCTCTACTCCTCTGATATATCCAGTTTACATGTCAGCCCTCAAGCTAACTCCACCAGATCAACCCTGACCAGGTATGTGTTGTTAGGTGATTAACTTTAGACAAAGCTTAAAATCCCGAAGTGTCTCCCTGGCTGGTGGCTCAATGGATAAGGTGCCAGCCTGTGAACCCAAAGATTGCTGGTTCGACTCCCCAGCCAAGGCACATAATAAGGTTGTAAGCCAGGTCTCCAGCCAGGTCTGTACCTGGAGGCAGGTGAAAAAGGCAACCACACATTAATGTCTCTCTCCCTTTCCCTCTCTCTAAAAATAGTAAAATAAAATCTTTTAAAAAATATCCCAAAGTATAAAAATCTTGTTTCTGATAGACACTCCTTCCTTCCTCTGAAAAGGAAGTTTGGAAACTGTTGTAAGTACATCAGAAACCAAGCCAGAAAACAAATAATACCATTCCCTTTGTTAACTGCAGAACCTATGCCCTCCCCCTCCTTAACACATGGTGACAGATAAAAGATACACCCATTTGCAATGCAGAAACGACAGTTTCACCACTCACCTCCTTTTTTGGTGCCTGCTTACCTTCTCCTTTATACTGGTCAAGACTCAGAATCTTCAAAACCCTCAAAGACTTCCTCCCTCACTCATTTTTGAAGAGGAAGCAAAAAGCCCACAGAGCTCCAGTGACAAGTTCGAAATTGCGTAGCTAGTTAACAACAGGCAGCTGAGAACTGTAGTCCAGTGGTGCAGCACAGCACAGCAAACTGAGTAACTCGGGAAAACGTGAGTGAAGGGGTACCACGCTGCAGTGCTGTTTTTCATGGAACCTCAGCAGGCTCTGTACACACGCTGTGAATCTCAGCATATGGGTTAAGTATATAGCATATGTATTAATTGCCAACAGGATTTCACAGATCGTTAGTGGATTTTCTCAGAGCTCCTGCATTGTAAACCAGAGCCACCAAACACACCTTTGTAAGGAATGGGCATGCATGCCATCCAGCCCAGTAGGCTTTCACTGTCGGTGCCTACGGAGCACCTGACATGTGGCTAAGTCAACAGAGGAACTGACTGCTTTATTTTCAAATTATTTTATTGTGGAAAAATACACTCATAACCATTTTCAAGTGCAGTTCAGTAATATTAAACACATTTATAATGTGCAATCATCACTACCATCTATCTCCATAGCTCTTTTCATCTTGCAAAACCAAAACTCTATACCAGTGATGAGTTTCAACTGATGTGCAGCAAGAATTTTTAAAACATGCAATACCTGCCTAGTCAGGGGCACTGACCACTGGCCTCTTTTCCCTGAAGGTTGTCAAATAAAAAATGACAACAAAGCCCTGGCTGGTAGCACAACGGATAAGGTGCCAGCCTGTAAACCCAAAGGTCGCTGGTTTGATTCCCCAGCCAGGGCACATAACCAGGTTGCAAGCCAGGTCTCTGGTCAGGTCCTTGGCTGGAGGCAGGTGAAAGGCAACATATGTTGATGTTTCTCTAGCTCTCTGCCTCTCTCCCTTCCTCTCTCTCTGAAAATAATAAAATCTTTTTTAAAAATTTTAAAGAAGGCAACAGCCAACACCACAATAATCATCTGGCAGTGGATGAATCAAAATTGTATCTATTTTGTGTCACATCAGCAAAAATACATTTTTGATATCATGTAGAATTTTAGTAATTAGTTCAATTGCATCATGAGATGAAAAAGGTTGAAAATTGCTGCTCTATAACCCATTAAAGAATAATTCTCCATTATCCTCTTCCCTCTATCCATAACAACTACTATTCTACTTTCTGTCTGTGTGATTTTGACTACTCTAAGTGTTTAAGTGGAATCACAGTTTCTTTGTGACTAGTTTACTTCACTTAGCATTATGTCCTCAAGGTTCATCCATTTTGTAGTATGAATCAGATTCCATCTCAACCCTGAATAATATTCCATTGTATGCATACATACCTTTTTGCTTATCCATTCATTTTTGATAGACACTGGGTTGCTTCAACATTTTAGCTATTATTAATAATCCTGATATGGACATGGGTGTACAAAGATATCTTCAAGACCCTCCTTACAACTCTTTTGGGTATATAACCAGAAGAGAAATTACTGGATCATACGGTACTTCTTTTTCCAATTTTTGATGAACCCCCACACTGTTTTCCATACCAGCTGTATCATTTTATATTCCCACCATCAGAGCTCAAAGTTTTCCATTTATCCATTTCCTCACCAATGTTGTTGTGTTGTTTTGGGGGGATTTTTTTTTTAAACATTAACCATCTTATTGTGTTGGCTGGTCTCTCATTGTAGTTTTGACTTGCATTTCCCTAACAATCAGTGATGTTTAGCATCTTTTCACATGCATATTTACCATTTGCTTATCTTCTCTGGATGAATTTTTATTGTAATTAATTTACACTGAATAGCCACAGGTGGCTAGTGGTTTCCATACTGGCCAGTGCAGCTCTAGACCACCCTGATGTTCAAAGTAATTTGTGGAGACCCAGTGCAGTAAGCACAGTGAACTCCGGAAGCAGATGTACCCATTAGATACTTTCTAGTTCTGTAGATTTAGCCAATCATTTAAAAAACTTCCTACACCTCAGTTTCACATGTATAAAATAGGACTAACACCTCCTACTTCTGAGAATTAAATGAAGTGAATTAACATACATGCAACCCCTGGTACAGTCTCTGTACACGGGAGGGAGAATTGAAGCCAAAGGGACATGCCTTCCCTCACTTCTCAGTGCCCACTGAAACGTAGCCCAGTGATTTGCAATCAGTTGCCAGAGAAATAAGACTTTTAGTTCTAGAAAACAAGGATTTTTAGCTCTCACTAAAAGGATCCCAAAGTGGAGGGGTGGACTGAGATGAAATCTGGAAAATCTCACTCCTCTGACATTCTGTGATTCTGACTCTGTCCAGATTCAGTCTTGGCTAGTAACCAACAGAAAAGTAAGGCTGTTGAACTTCCAATTCTAGAATACATGGCCATGTCCTTTGTGAGGCAGCCAACAACAGACCAGAAGAAGAATCCCTTAAGAAAATCCTCTAAGCTCTGAAGGTGCTATGTGGCTCAGGACGGTCCTGAGGGTGTGGCCACGGCCAGCCGTTCTTCCCCCCCACCTCAATCCCAGCCACACTGTGAGTCCCAGGTCCCCTTGCTTACCTGCAACTGCGGTGGTGGGGGTGCTGACTGGTGGAGGTGGCTGAGAGGAGCTGGTGCTCTCAGTCATCAGGCACTGGTTGCCGCTGTTGTTCTCTCTCTTGACCAGCAGCTCAGCTGCAGTGGGCAGCGGGATAGGGTGGCTGATCCCCAGTTCCTCCTCCTGGGCCTGCTGCCTTCTCAGGGCCACCTGCAAGCACAGGGCTGCAAGTCATCCTCCAGCACACCATAAGCATCACCTGTGCAGCTCAGAGACAACCATCCAAAGTCCTGCCCACCCCAGGCGTGAGTCATTAGCTCCAGCCTGATGCCTGAGAAACTGCATAGGTCACTACGATGTGGAGCCAACGCTGAGAAACGGTTTAGTGTCTGGTGCACAGTAGGCGCTCAAAAAAAATATCATCAAACGAATTAGCACGTAAATTGGGAGGAAATAAGGTTGGCTAGGGAGAATCAGGAAATATGGTGGAGTCAGCCAAGCGGAGGAGTTCGATCTGAAGAGAAGTCAGCACTGCTAAATCAGAAAGGCAGGAGGATAGGCTCACTCACTCCTTCATTCCACAAATTTGTGAAAGGTCACTGCTGGGAATGGCAACCAACTAAATTAGATCCCAAGGTACTCACTGATTAAGATGAGAAACAAGAGGAAGGCAAAAATGCAACTCAAGACAGAATGCAGCAACCAGGACAGGAGAGGTAGATACCAATCCTACAGAAGAAATTCAGAGGCAGAAATAGAAATAATTTCAAGTGTAAGAATCAGCCAGAGGTGGAAGTGGAACAGGGCCTTGAATGAGTATCAGGCTAGGTAAGGATGGAGGGGCAGAACAAGGGAGTAGGGTGGGCAGGAAAGGCAGAGGCTGCTTAGGGAATACTGCGGAGCTATGTTCTCTCTGGTGGAGGGAGCACGTGGAGAAGTAATGGGGGAAAGGGTTGGACATATACAAGTCCCTGGAGAAGGGAGAGGCTGGAGGTGGAAGGAGAAGGAGAGGTATGACATTCCAGGCAGGAAAGGAGGAAATGGAAGGGACATAACAAACTTATGAAACTTCTCATGGTCCCTCTTCAGTATGACTTCTTTTAAATAACATTGTTAATAGGTGAAAAAAAGAGATCTAAAGAAAAGAAATTGTATGTTTGCTGACTACATGTAACAAAAAAAAGGGAGACTTTCTGTTTAAATGGAGTCTTGGGGATAAGAAATGAGAAAGTACTTATACCTCAGAATCCCAAACACAAACCAAAAGCTGAAATCAAAATGGTAAACCAGAAACACAACTACAACTTATATATTGTTTTAGGAAAATCGTAGTCCAAATTTAGAAAGCTGATTAATTTGAAAATAACTTTACTCATAAGAGTCTCCAATTTACAAAAAGAATCCTTAAATAATTAACCTTAAACCTTGGATTTTCCATTATTGAAAGATTTACAAACAAAATAGTCAGATCTAGTCAGAAATATTTTTAAAAGTATTTATTATTTTTAGAAAAAGACGAATAGAGAGAGAGAGGAAGGGAGAGGCAGAGAGGGAGAGAGACATCAACGTATGGTTGTCTTTCACCTGCTTCCAGCCACGGACCTGGCTGGAGACCTGGCTTGCAACCTGGTTATGTGCCCTGGCTGGGGAATCGAACCAGCGACCTCTGGGTTCGCAGGCCAGCACTCTCCCACCAGCCAGGGCAGAAATCATTTTAAAATACCCACAAACCTGTTAAGTGTGTTAATGCCTACCTATACCTTATTTTCACAAATCCTATACATGCACAAAACACGAAAAAACATTCTATAAATTAAAGACGCTTTTACAAAGACCTCTCAAGGGTTCTTACCAAATGTTATTTAAACAGGGAAGGTGAGGCAATTGATTAAAAAGACGGTTACTTTAAAGTCATGTCTAAGATCAATTTCAAGCTATTTTAGAAGGATTAAAAAATGACTGTTACCTGGATTTGAAAAATTTCATCTAGCACAAGGCAAGCCTTCTGATATGTAAAACACCGAAGTGTCATGTTGGAAAAGTAATCCTGCGATGCTTTTGTTTTTAACATAACAAATAGCCTTCTCCCAAGTTAGTGTCCCTGCTAGTAAAGCTTATTTGAAATTAATGACCCTACTTGGATAAATATGTTTATTACATTTTGAGGAAAATTCCCCTCCCAAGGCACTCTCCCCCGCAATTTAAACCAACTACACGTTCAGAATATTTTTATAACTACAAATACAATAGAAACGTTCGTAAGTTTTTTCTCAGGAAGTTCATTGTGATCATTTTAATGCTCCACTCAGTTTACTCTTTTCACCCACTATAAATTAACCTAAAAATCTATAAGGAAACCAAGAAAACCAACTTGTGTTTCCATGACTGCACTCACACAAATCTATGAAGCCAAAATATAACTATTTTAAAAAGGATGCATATAAAAGTATAATCTTTAAGCTTTTGTGCAATCCTGTTTAAGCTCTTATGGAAATCATTTCCAATGCAGGCTATTTACACATTCCTACCCAAAAGAAGCACTTTGTTGGTAAACGCTTCTTGGGTTACCTTTTCATTTAAAATAACCTGTCTTAGATAAAACAACCTTCAGCTGGAAAGAACGTTCATTATGCTCTCCCAAAAATCTTGTTAGGATACCAACAACGGTAAGTATTTCCGTTAGGTTGTTAAATTATCGTTCTGCTTTTGCCGCTTTAAAAGAAGGGGGGAAAAAAGCTATGAACAACTGGCAAAACTTCAAACCCCAGTATTTTCTCTTGAAAAAGAAAAAAACCTCAAGCATGTTTTAAAAGTATACACAAAGCAACCTGTCGTTGAATAACTTAAGTCGAGAGAGCACATTGTAAAACGCGGCTAAATTTTCCGTAGGACTCAAAATGGCTGAGGCGCTCAGCCCGGACGCACGCGGGGCGAGGACGCAAATTGCGCCAAGACCCAGCGAGGGCTTCGCCAAGCTGCCGTCCATTACAGCGACTTTTCCAGAAAAGCCGCTGCCCACCACATTGTACAGATAAGCAGCCGGGTCTTGGTTTCAAAACCAAGCGGTTTTCCAAACCGCTGGCTCGCGCGAGCACCCTCCCGAGTTTGAGCGCAACCCTCTGCTGGGGGTGGAGTCAGGGTTCGCCTGGAACCAGCAAAGGGACGGAGAACCCGGGATATGGATCCAGCAGAGCGAACCACGAAATACTCTGCTGGAGGCCGAGTTCTGGGACCCTGGGGACTCATGGGCGACCCAAGCCACTTTACTATGAAACAGTAATCCGAGATTCCGGGGACCCCCGAAGGGGCGAACCCTGCAACTCTTTGCTGGAGGACTGGATCAGGGATCCAAGGGCTTCTGGAGCCGAACGAACCTAATACCTACTTGCTCCATCGTTGGGACCCAAATTGTCCCAACGACACCCCAGCGTGGTGTCGACTTGCAGTTGGGAGCCCGGAGGTCCCAGCGCGCCGTGGCCGCCGGCGAGCAAGGCTGCCCACCCCCAACCCCGGCCCACTTGGCGCCCGCATGCCCGAGGGACTTTACCCCAAAATGTTCTGGGCAGAACCTTGGTTCCTGGGCGCCCGCACTCACCTGCGCGGCCATCACGCGCTGTCTCTCGGCGATCAAGTTGCACTTCTTGCACTGGCAGTCCCGCCACATGCAGAAGCGCTTGTGGCCCTTGAGCGGCGACGCGTAGCCGTGGTTCCTGCAGCGTGCGCACTTGGGTAGCCGCGGGGACTTCTTGCTCCCGGAGCCCGTGCCGGGCGTCCCTGAACCGCCGCCGCCGCCGCCGCCGCCGCCTCCGGCGCTCGAAGTTCCCAGCAGCGCCCCGGGCGCTTTGCCGAAGCCCCCGGCCTTGCCCTGCGGCGGTGCACCGGGAGCGTGCGGAGCCTCCGACGGTGCCGAGGGCTTGCTGAATGAGTCGTCGTTAGGCATGGTACCCCAACGAGAAGCGCAAGCACTCTCTGGTCGCCTCCCTGGTCTTAAGACCGTTGCAGAGGAAGCACCCAGCCGACGGGCCGGAGGCGTGTGCGCCGCAGCCGGAGGTGCAGCCGAAGTCTTGTGGTCTGGACACGCAATTCCCAGAGTAGTGGGGGGTTGTGCCCTTTTATATTTTTTTTTGGCGCGCGCGCCGCCGACCTTTTAGATACTTTTCAGAATGTTCCCGGGACTGCCTAGGCGGGAGAGGGCGCGGCCACGCCCACCGTCCCCCAACTCTAAGCGCAGTGCTCAGGTTCTTGTAAACTTGCGCAGGCTGCAAAACACCCAAGGCGTTGTTGCAAGGCAGCTGCACGAGGGAGCTGGGCTCCCCCAGGGCAGGAGCAAAGCTGTGCATCCTACTTTTTGTAAGTTGATTGAAGGAGGTGCAGACCACCCCCTGGGGCCTCGGTAGCTCCTTTCTCCCAAGAAAGCCACTCTGCAAGTTCCCTAGGGCAGACATGTTTGCCAAAAACAACTTGGAAAGTGGTTCCTTTCTCTCTTAAAAGAATTAAGTATAAAGTTGAAGACCTAAGAAGTCTCTGCTCTTGTACCCTTGTACTTGCAAGTGTGTGGGACTCATGCACTCCAAAAATTGAGGCTTTCCCTTCAATTCCCTTTTTCTGCACCTGTGTTCACTTGCTCGCAAAAGTTCTTCCCGTTGGTTCCAGATTCACATCTAATTTCAGCCATTGTTGCTACGTTCCCTAAGGTGCATACAGCATGTTTTCAAGGCAGCTTCACTTAGGATCTGCAGGCATGACAGTTTTTTAAAAGCTCAGCCTTTTTTAAAAAACGCGGGAGGTGGGGGAACAAATGCAGACGTTTATCAAACTTATTCCACATTTAAGATTTGTGCACTTTAGGCATAAAACACCTCCAAAAAACCCTGAATCATCTAACAGCCTTTGCCCCACCCCCACCCTACCTCCACCCAAGTTTGTATCTATTCTCGGTACTTAAACCGCAAAAAGCCATCTGTGAAGCCATCCCTCCTCATGGCTGAATCTCTGCAGTAGCTTCCAGCTGGTCTATTTGTCTCCCAGTATATTCCATAGACACAGCAGCTAGACCCTTTAGAGGCTTAAAATTGTTTCCCATGTGAGAAAAACCCACAAAAGTTAAAGACCTAGGGCTACTGCTTAACGGACTAGAATGATCTCTCTCTCTGCATTTCTCAGCCTCATACATAGCTACCTACCAACCCGAAGTAGCACTTTGTTGGCCCTTATGTACACTTCTTTGCTCAGGGCACTTCCTTGCAGTGCCCACTGTCCAGCCAGGGGGGTTACCGTCACATCTTACCCCTGTGCTCCTTGCTTTTCCTGTGTCAGTACTCAGGTTCCGAACTCTGGACTCCAACCCTAAGGGGCAAGTTCTGCAAAGAATCCCCGCTGTTCCATCTTGGCTTTTCATCAAAACGCTTGTCCAGCGACTCTCTCTTTCAGCAGAGAAGCATTTTCAATACTGAGCTCTGAAACCCTCTTACCAGCCTTTCCCACTCTTATTCGGAGTTCCCTCTTACAGCCTCTCTCCCTCCTTGGATGTTCCCTGTCAGTGTTCTCTGTTTGAAATTAGCCTTTGAAAAAGCTTCTAGCTCTACACAATACCTAGTATCCTACCCATCAAGCCAGTGAAGCTCAACCCCTGCTCGAGTCTAGGGTACAACCATTCATCTCACTCTGGAACCAGGTAAGAGATAACCACTGAGTCTTGGGTAAAACCAATGTGCCAACTGCTGTTATCTACAATTTATTTTTTTGCCCTATACTTACATTAACTAGAGCTGAATCATTCCCAAGGCTCAGGCAGATTTAGAGAACAAGGTAACCGCTGGAAGCAGTAGCTGTTAAATCTCAATGCTAGGAAAACGCGTGATTCTTATGAGCATCCCATCGCTAGAATCTATGATGGAGGAATTTAAGCCTACAGAAAACTTGGGGCTAGGAATCTATGTGACCAAGGTATTAAAATATAAAATGTTGTGGTAAAGTTAATAGCATAATGAAGATTTTATTCACAAACCACAGAGGAGGTACCAGACATAAGATGATCCAAAAGGAAAATAGGCGCTCCCCAAGGATGAACAGAGCTGTCCTGGATATTTGGAGTAGTCTGGCCCTATGACCTCCTTTTTTTCTTCTTTCCAAAAATCAAAGCCAGAATGGATGATGATGTAAATCTGTATTTATTGAGGTACAAAGATGTCCATGACATACTGACAGGTGAGGGTAGGAGCAGGTGGGCTCTAAAACAGTGCAGAGTTGGGCCGACTTCTTACATGCAACACCAAAAGCCCAAGTGATAAAAGAAAAACATGATACGTTGATTTCATCACAATTCAAAACCTTTGTGCTTCTAAAGACACCATTAAGAAAGTGAAAAGACAAGCCACAAACTGTGAGAAAAATATTTGGAAATCATATATCTATAATAAAGGAATTATCTAGAATACATAAAGAACTCTGGGGGTGTAAAGGCAATCTAACTGAAATATGAGCAAGATTTTGAATAAACAGTTCATCCAAGAAAGTATTTTGAATGGCCAATAAGCACATAGAAAGATGCTCAATATTATTAATCACTAGGGAAATGCAAATCAAAACATCAATGAAATATCACTTCACACTCACTAGGATGGCTATGATAAAAAACATAGGCAGTTGTATTAGCTAGGATGTGGAGAGACTAGAATTCTCATATATTGTTGGTGGGAATATAAAATGGCACAGCCATTTTAGAAATTTTACCATATGACCCAACAACTCCACTCCTAGATATCTACCCCAGAGAAATGAAAGCATTATGTCCACACAAAGATTTGTATATGACGATTCATAGCAGCATTGTTCATTTGAAACAATACAAATGTCCATCAACATTTGAATGATTAAACAAAATGTGATTGGTACCACATACTATTCAGCCATCAAAAAGGGTGAATTAGTGATACGTGCTACCATAAAAATGAACCTTGAGTGCTCGCTTTGGCAACACATATACTAAAAATGAACCTTGAATACATTACACTCAGTAAAAGAAGCCAGCTTCAGAAGATCACATACTATTCGTTCCCATTTCTATGAAATGTCTGAAAAATGATTCTTAGTTGCCAGGGGGCAGGTGTGGGAATGCGGAGTAAGTGCAAATGGGTATAAGGGATCTTCTTGGAGTGATGCCGTAGTCTAAATTTAGATTGCGGAAAGGATCAAATAACTCTGTAACTACCGATAAAATTATTTGTGTCATTAAAATGAGAATTTAATGGTATATAAATTATATCTCAACAAATATGTTTAAAATTTTGAATTAAGGACAAAAAAAAAATCCCATGATGTATAGTTTGTTTTCATTTCTGAAACAGGAACTAATGTATATTTATGTCTGCTTGAGTAGGTTTTTAATTCTACCTGGATTATAGGATTATGGGTGATGTTCTCCTTATACGCAGTTTTTGTGCATTTTCAGAGCATGTTCTTGCTCCTTGCCTTCTGTTTCTTCCCATTTGGTTGTGGGGATAAGAACCAACATGTATGTTTGGACCTAGCCTGCACTGCCTCTGTCCTGTAATTCAGCTCACCAGCTCACCAGCATTGTCAGCATTAGAATTGGAACTTATGCTCATTTCACAATAAATTATTATATTTTGCTTTCCACTTACTGTCGCTGTATGGTGCTTATATTCTGTTTATTATCTGATTTTAAGAACACTGCAGGCATTACTTTCACCTTCAGAAAAAAAACAATACATTATTTTATTGGTGTGGCAGTACAGCATCATAATTAAATCTTAGCTTTGCATTCCAGCTGTGCAACCTTAGGAAATTTTTTTAACTTCTCTGTGACGCAGTCTGCTCATCTGTGAAAGAGAGTAATAATAAATACCTACCGCAGAGAATTGTTAGGAAAACTAGTTAATACTCATGAAGCACTTAGAAAAATATCGGACACATAGCAATATGTCTGTTGTTATTGTTATTTTCATAATGGAAAGGAAAAATAGTATGAAAAAAAGAGCAATAGGTTACATATACGTATAACCTTACACATATTGGAATAATTTTTTGTGTGTGGGGGCTATATTAGAAAGCACCAATGATAAATTTCATCTGCTTTTCATTTTGTCCATGGAAAGCAATTTTTGCTCCAAGTCTTGACACAAGAAGTAACGGAAAATTCCCTGAATACAGGGGTGAGCAAAAGTAGGTTTACAGTTGTAAGCATGCAAAACAGAGTTTATCCTTGTATGAGTATTTATTTATTATTGTATTACTTATTTGTATTTTTTGTCTTATTATTATTTCATATACTTATGATTTTATCTTTTAGGTAATGGTGGCTGGTAACTTAACCTACTTTTGCCCGCCATATGGTATATGGTACCATATGAATCAAATACTCAGCTCCAGAGTCAAGTACAGAGCCCTGAGTCAGCATGTCTGACATCTGTGTATGCTCAGTGCACCAATGACTGGTATGAGGAATCTAGGGCAAAACGAGACTGGTAGGGCCTGGAGCATTTCATGCAGTAGGACCTTGTGTGAGAGGGAAGGCTGAGCTGTGTCCTGCGTCACCCGGGTTCGAGTAGGCACAAAAGAGAAAACAGGACATTCTGGGTCGTGGGAACAACGGCTAAAAGGCTGGGCGTTGGGAGTGAGCCTGTGGGTTGGGGGAGAGGGCACAGACATGCCAGTGGAGAACAGAGGAGTCAAGCTGGAGCCCAGTGGGAGATAAGGTTGCGCAGATAACATGGCACCTTCCCTGCCAGTGAGGAATTTGGCTTCTATCCTATAGGCAAATAGAGGATGGTGGAGGCATTTATCCTTGAGATGTTTAAGGAATGAAAGTGACAGGCTGGCCAATCACTGCCTGATTTGAAAAAGACACTTAACATCTCTAAGCCTTCAGTTCCTATGAGGGGATGATGATATCATAGGAATCAAAGATATTAGTATGATGCCCATGCCTGCCACACAGAAAATGCTCGATCATTGTGTTTGGTAGCTGATGCTAACTTCAATTTGTATTGGAGCTACAGGGGAAATTCAAAAGCAGGTAATGCTGGCCCAGGGTGCTCAGACAGATGGCTATGTCTGAGGTTGCAGCAGTGAAACTTA
Organism: Noctilio leporinus; assembly: GCA_004026585.1. Taxonomy (NCBI): domain Eukaryota; kingdom Metazoa; phylum Chordata; class Mammalia; order Chiroptera; family Noctilionidae; genus Noctilio; species Noctilio leporinus. The sequence continues at coordinate 137,783 of PVIW01001474.1, read as the reverse complement.
ATTACCAGACATCCTCCTCTATGCATTCCAGTTCCCACCAATGGCTACACAGAGGGAACCCTGGGAATTGTGGCATGTAAAAATACAGGCCTCAAAGCCAGTGTCCTGTGTTAGAGTCCCAGCTTTGCCACTTCCCAGCTATACACCTGTTGAGTACATCACTTACCCTCTGTGCCTCCATTTTTTTTCATCTGGAAATTGTAAATAACCTGAGAACTATAAAGACGCAATGACTGATGTACATATAAATGGTTCAAGCGAATAAGCACCGTCTAATTTGTGATCTATCATTGTTTTAGAATTCTGTAGAAGGAACTTTGAAGCACATATTGACTATGAGGGGACTAGGAGGCAGGGTTTAGGACCTGGGCAGTTTGCCAGTTCCTCCCAAGTAAACTTGTTCCCAAGATCAGTGATTAGGAACCCAGCCTGGAACCTGGAAATAAGTGACAGGACCTCTGAGTAGCAAACATTTCACAAAGCACATAATCCTCACACTATCTGAGCATCTAGAGTCAGTCTCAGCCTCAGTCTTAGCAAGACAAAAGAACACCATAAAGTGGCACATCATAAGCAGCACCATGGCAGAATAGCAAAGGTGAGAGCTGATGGCAGGAAGACAGCACCACAAGCAGGGAGTATGTTTGTGTCATTCAGGACAGAGGCCCCAGGAGCACTGCTGTTTTATTAGACTGCACTGTGATGAATCTGCACAAGTAATCCCCGGGAGTTATCAACAAGATTAAATCATGTTCAGTCCCTTTCTCTCCATTCAATAAGAGTATAAATATTCTAGGCTATTTCCCAATAAAAATGGTCAAAATGTGAAAGTTTTGACATTTAATGGGGAAAATTTAAATTCTTTAAAAATCGATGAACATAATGCAAGTTAAATGAAGTAATCTAAAGGAAATGCATTCGTAATCCAGAAAAAAAATTTAAAGATCATTGTAGATGACTTTTCAATATTAACTGCTGTTAGAAATTATCAGCAGTATACTGACCCTTTTCCATTAATCTAAAAAGAAAGAAATGGCTTGATTGTTTAAAATTTCAAGAAAAAATCTGGTTTAAAAGTTTTATTTTTACAAAGTTTAATTTGATGGAGGAAAAGTAACTACATAGCTTTACTATTTGACATTTATGAAGAACAAATAATGTTAAATTGCTATTTTAGATTCTAATTTATAAATGCCTTATTTTAACTGACCATTTATAAATGAAAATAATTATTTTTAAATTTTGATCTATTTACTTAAGTACTTCCTAAACAATTGATTCTCTGGTAAATTGAAACTCTTTCAAGAGTTTTCTTGTGCCCTTTGCTATAATAGACTTAAAAGAACAGAGGAAACCCTGAAAACAAATCCAGAAATAAAATTTCATCTAAGTGTTTGAAATAAATCGGACATTAAAATGTGTGTCAGCAAAGGTGCTCAGATACATCCGCCATCAGGTTCAATAGCCACTCTCTTGCAGATATCTTGGTTTGTTAACAAAATAAAAATAAGGCAAAGAGATAGATTAAAAGTGCTAGTAACAATGTAAGTGTGCCTGTATTTTTTTTTTTTTAAAGATTTTATTATTTCCAGAAAGAGAGGAAGAGAGAGAGGCAAAGCTGGAGAGAAACATCAATGTATGGATGTCTTTCACCTGCCTCCAGCTGCGGACCTGGCTGGAGACCTGGCTTGCAACCTGGGTATGTGCCCTGGCTGGGGAATCAAACCAGCAACCTCTGGGTTCGCAGGCCCACACCTTATCCACTGTGCCACCAGCCGGGGCTGCACCTGTACTTTTACCAGAGGCTATTTATATGGGGTAGAGATTTGGCAATAGTAAGATTAATATTTTGTGGCTCATTCAAAGCTTAAAAATTGAAACCTTTTATAGACACATAAATATCAGTTATTATGTATTTTTATTAAGATTTTCCCAAAGAAAGCCTTGTCCATTGTCCACTTTACCAAAGAATAGAAGAAAACTACACTTAGCTTTAGAGATACATTATAAAAGCAAAAATTTGCTTCATTCCAAAAGAAAGAACAATGAGCCAAGAGGCCAAACAGTGAGGGTGATTGTGGTATTAAGGCCAATAATTAGATTAACTGTACTCATTGTAATTATTAACACAGATTGTTTTAAAACCACCTGCAACTATAAAATAACCCAAATATTAATTATACGCACTCATATATTACTATACTATTATTGATAAATATTACTTGAATTGATTATAGGGTTATTGTTAGAGTTGGCTGCTGTGACTCAAAGGGTCAAAAAAACACCCTTAACCAAACATGACTTTTAAAAACAAGGCAAATGAACTATTTCACCATAGAAAAGGCCAGTGACAGCTCACTTCAAGCGAAGTCCCCAGTTAGTGCAGGATTCAGTGCCAAATGAAAGGCGACATTATTCGCTAAAGCGTTTAGAAAAGGAATCACTGAGGACTGGAGCACGGAGGGCGGCTTTCTGAAAGAAGCAGAAAAGTAGTATTTGGATTAACGAATCAAATCATGAAGGGGTGGTATACTGAGGCAAACTACAATTAGATCTTCCAAGAGGGGATTGGGACTGTCTCGTGACTGGGATTTATATGCATCCTTGACCCTGTTCCTAAAATTTCCATTCCCGGGGTGTCCATTTCCTCCGATCTTCTTGGGTCCTTACTGTCCTATCCTGTCCTTTGTAGGAGCATTCCTCCTGCTTTAATAGACTCAGGAAGAATACAAAGCCTTTCTTGCTTCCAGGAACTTTTACTGAGACAAGCCTGGAGTATTTTTAATTCTTATTATTACTTACAAATACTTCTAAAAGATGGGGAAAGCAACAAAATAATCACAGTGCCATGAATAGATGCACTCTGGCTTGCAAAGCATAATCTCCTATTCTTCTTCTTGGAGACCCCAGGGAGACAGGATTGTGGCTGGGGCTCTCCTAGCCTGCAGCCAGATTTGCTCCCCAACAACGCAAGGCCTCTGCCAGCCAGTCGGTTCTCCGCAGGGGACTGGAGCCACCTGAACACACCCTGCGATGGAGGTCCTGGGATGGGCGAGGATGGGTCTCCCAGCCCCGGGTTCAAGCTGGGTTTTCTTCCCGGAAAGCCCTCCCTCTCTGTAGTGACTGACAGATAATGTCTTCACTGTGCTCTGGGAGAGCAAAGTAATCTGCACATGGGAGTATGCATAATTAATATTCCCTTGGGGGCGGGTAGGCCCTAGCACAGTGCTGTTGCGGGTGTAGGGTTGTGGGGGAAGAGGGCAGGATTGATATTCTTGCATCTAGTGAAGTAGGTGTGCCAAAAACATAAATATTGCACTTGACCAACTAAAAAGCGTTATTCCTTATTTACTGCAATTCACACTTAACTGGGTGTTCTGTATCTTTATTTACTAAATATGCTGCCCTTTCTTTGAAGGGTCCTTGGAAATGCTATTTCCCAAAGGCCTCTTAGAGGTAGAAAAGAGACCGCCTAGCACAGGAGCGCTCCAGCCAGCAGCCCCTAGAAGCCAAGTCCCACCACAGGACCTGTGTGGCCTGCAAACGAAGAATGGGTTTTACATTTTTGTTTTGTTTTGTTGTTTTGTGTTTTTTAAAACACACACTTTATTTATCATTGCCATTTAAAGCTTGATTTTATAAAACACAAAAAGGAATTAAGAGTTCGGTATCACCAAAATTTAAAGAGCAGAAATAGCAATAGCTTTGTAAGTGTAAATTATATATATTAAATCAAATAATTGGAGGGGTTTTTTTTCCAATATGGAAACTATACAAATGAAAAAAAAAAATGACCAAAGGACCTATTAGCAGTATATTGTTACTATGGATTATTACTGTAGACCTAACCAGAAATTATCTGAAAATCCTGACTACTTTTGCTGTGTTTCATATTTACCAATATTCTGAGTCAAACCACTTGACTTGACGAAGGTCTGATTACCAAAGCATTGAGCTCTACAGCGAAAGTTTTGTTTGCCATCTTCAAAAAAAATGACAGTGCTGATATCATCTGCTAGTTCCCTTTTGACAGTATGCAAAAACTCAGGTCAGCTCTACGAAAGTCAAACAGATACCAAAAAGTGGAATAATTTATGCATGGTTCAGTAAAGCAGTCTGTTAGTTTTCCTCAACTAAAAATCAGTGGACTATATCAGGAACTCCAGTAGGAGTTTGGAAACGTGTTTGGGAATCAGGTTTTTGTCCCAGCTCCTCAGTCCAGGACAGGGATTTTGTAGGCCACCAAGCTGTTCACCTTGTGGATGGTGGTGGTGAAGGAGCCCAGGCAGACCTGCTCCGAGTTGGTGATGAACTGGGGTCCTGACTCTTCCCACTTCTCTGGCACAACAAAGACTTCTCAGTCTTTGTCAGTGTAGAGCAGCAGCTCAAATGAACAAGGAACTTTTAACAGTGGCAGAAATGTCACTGTAGCTGTGATCTGTCTGATCACTGAGGGGATTTCATCCCGGATAGCTTTCTGAGACTTCTCTCTGGGTGCACTGTCCTCTTTGGCAGTTTTGTCGCACTTGATATCAAACTGCCATCTTTCAAGGACCTCCCTATTTTCATCATTGGAGATGATGACCACCAGTTTCTGAACTGAGCACTTGCAGAGTCAATCTTTCCATTGTTCCACCACATTATGTAGGTATTTCATGAACCCAGGATCAGTGGTTACCAGCAAGATGAGGCCGTATTTCTACACTCGAGTAAAGGTTTCAGAGGGGTAGGTGCCACGCTGATACAAAATGCTATTGATGCCAAGTGAGAAAAACTCGGCCACAATCTCGGCGCGCTCCGGCGCAGCAGGACGCCCTGCTCCTGGGCGAGCTGCAGCCACGCCACAAGACCTCCTACCCCAGCGCCCGGCCCAGCTCCTGGCCTCCAAAGGCTCCGGCTCCTGCCACTCCTTTCAAAAGGCTTCGTTTTACATTTAAAAACAGCGGAAAGAAAATCTGAAGTAGAATTTTTCTGACAAGTGAAAATTATATAAAAGTTAAATGTCGGTGTTCATAAATCAGTCAAACAAAGTTTTATTGGAACGCCCATTTCTTTATGGTTGTAGCGACCAGCTTTGGAGACACAAAGGCAGAGTTCAGGAGCTGCGACAGAAGCCATCAGGCCCACAAAGCTAAAATATTCACTACCTGGCCCGTTAACAATTGTGAGAACCCCTCTGGCACACTTCCATATTTTTAGTCAAATATATATTGTATATTTTACTCATGTATATATTTGCTATGCGAGATCTGTCCCGAAAGTATTGAGCCAGTGTAGATGAAACAGTTTGCGTGGCCCATGCTTCCGGACAGACCTCTTATATACGTCTATGTCAAAATGGGGTAATGCATTTGAAGGTATGCCCAAAGGTTTGGTATAAAATGGTCCTGCTTTGCCCCTTAGACTCCTAACCTCCGGCCAGGCCTCTGCTGCCCTGGGGGTAAAAGGAGGAACCAGATTTAGGCCCTCTCCGGCAGAGGTCACGGTTGCCCCGGGAGACGCCAAGTAAACAAAGTGTTTTGCTGGAAGTGTATTTAGGAAGTGTAACAAATATGAGGGGCACCTGCTCTTAGAAGGCAGTGGGGAAGACAAGAAAGAGCGTCTGTATTTGTCAGCCAAGTAGGAAGACAGAGGTACAGCTGCATCCAAGTGTATAATGTTTTCCAGAAATTACAAGTTAAATTTGGCTAAACCTGAGGGGCACGGGATTACAGGTGGGCAGGGTGGGGGAAATACTGAAGATAACAGCAAGACTTAACAAAGTTCACATAGAGCATGCTGTGTGACTCTATGAGATCTATAAGTGCTTTCTAAATTACCACATCCTGTCATTGCCCCCACTTTTTAGGTGAGAAATCTGCGGTCTAGTGATTTCCTATTCTAAGAAAAAGAAATATTCTAAGAAATACCACCACTGTGGTAGCAAAGTGGATAAGGCGCCGGCCTGTGAACCCAACAGTCGCAGGTTAGATTCCCCAGCCAGGGCACATAATCAGGTTGCAAACCAGTTCTCCAGTCAGGTCTGTGGCTGGAAGCAGGCGAAACACAACCATACATTAATGCTTCTCTCCCTCTCAGCCTCTCTCCCTTCCCCTCTGTCTAAAAATAATGAAATAAAATCTTAAAAAAAAAAAAAAGAAAGAAAGAAAGGGAAAACAGCAAGAGGTGGAGCCAGACTCACATTCTTAACCTAATTTTAGAAAGTTCTGGCTGCTCATCTCAGAACAAGTGAGCAGTGGGAATGGAGAGGTGAAATACTCCTTAGGTCCTGGGACTAGCAAGCTAATTAAGGTGAACTATAAACCCTGAGCACTCTTAGAACAACAGGAAACGAAACAAAGGGAGAGAGTAAGTGTGATGCAGACTGAAAGTAGAGAGGAAAGATGATAATTTCTTCTATTAAGGGAGTGGTGACCAGCGTCAGAGGAACTGGCCTTTCAGCTGGCCTTTTGGACACTCAGAAACAAAAGGGTATTTCTGAGAGAGTCTTTGCCGTTTTTTCTGTTTGGTCCTGTTCACAGCTGTATCCCTAGCACCTGTTAGGTTCTAGTGGGTCATTAAGATTTGTTGAATGAATGAGTACATTTTAAAATACACATTTACTTTCGAATAGGAAATAGAGTCACGTAGTTCAAAATTTAAACATTCAAAAATCTGAAGAATCAAGTTTTTTCCCACCACTGTCCCCAATCACCCAGCCCCTCTCCACAGAGGCAACCAGGTTTTAAATTTTTTGAGATTTATTGCAGTGATCACTTTTCAGACTGGCCAGAAGTCATCCATCACTGTGGAGGTGAAAAACCCACCCTCAGGACCTGATAGCTACAGAGGTGGCCTGGTACAGTGAAAAACTGGCTTTGAGGCCAAACTTGAATTCCTAGCTTTGTTCTGTATTCCCTTGGAAGAAACCACTGAATTCCTCTTTAGGCTTCACATCTGAATTGGGGGTAGTGATTCTCCAGGGATATAAAGAATAAATGAAACTAAGTAATGAATTTAAATAGCCTGCGTAGGTGTGTGGTACCTAAGCAGGAATCAATTCTCACCTCCATTTCAGCGTGTTGCTGTGCTGTGACCCCTAAAATTCTCTTATTCTTCCCTCCAACCCTTTATTCCACCTCGTGTGACAAGAACCACTTAGTGATCAGGAGGACTACAACATGGATGAACCTGGAAAACATTATGCTAAGTAAAAGAAGCCAATCACAAAAGACCACATATTATATGACTCCATTTATATAATACATTCAGAAAAGGTAACTCTATGTAGGTTAATGGTTTCCAAAGGCTGGGATATTGGAGGGCAGGTATGAGGAGTGACTAATAATGAATACAGGGTTTCTTTTGGGGGTGATGAAAATATTTAAAAATTGATGTGGTTGCACAACTCTCAATATGCCAAAAACCACTGGATTCACACTTTAAGTGGGCAAGTTTTAAGACATGTGAATTATACCTCAATAACGTAATTGAAAAAAATGCTCTGGCAGGAAGGTGAGGTAGAGGAGGAAGGGACGGAAAGACCCACAAGTAGCAAAGAGAAAGGGCTGTGGTCAGGGTGCAGGTCTAGTTCAGGAATGAACAACAAAGGGCCTAAACTTCAGTTCTGTCTCAGCCTCCAGCTGGTTGTGTAACCTTGGAAAAGCCCCTTCACCCCTTTGTGCTTTGCAGCCTCCTGAAGAAATAAAATGAAATAAAAAAGGAGCTAGAACATGATGACCTAGGGTCTCTTTCTCATCTAAATGTCTCCAGTTTGCCTCCTGCCCTGGCTGGGGGAGGAGAGGTGAGGGAAGCAGTGATAAGAGAGAAGCAGAGATCCTGGCCGGGGCTCTCCCCTCCTCTCTGCCCGGCTCTGCACCCTGCCCTCCCCTTGAACCCTAGGCCTTTGTTCAGCTTCCCCCAAGCCTGAAAGTGCACGAATGTACAGAGAGTGTGCGGGTGGGGTCGGATCAGGGTCAAAAAAGACCCAGTCAGGAGCCACATTCACAGATATTGTTCCATCTTCTAGACAAGATTAGACCTTGGGAAGGAAGCAGCTTGGGAAAATAAATGTAGATTCAAATTTGTAAATTCTCTAGTCAAAGAGGTGGTTTTCCATCTACTTATAAGGATAACTCTGCCATCATTAAAGTCCACTAGCACCCTTTAATATATAATAGTGAGCTGTATCCAAGTATGTACATTGTAATTTCTTCCTATGGTAAAAGATGCATAAAATGACCTATTTGACCATTGCAAGTGTACAGTTCAGTGGCATTAAATACATTCACATTATTGTACAACCATCACCACCATCCATCTCTACATCCATTTTGATCAAAATACCACTCTTAACGCCAACAGGGTCCCCTCCCACCAATGATGTTTGAAGGTTTTTTTGTTTTTTTTCCCCTAAATTTAACTCTGATTGAAAAAAAAAATGGCTGCTTTACAAACAACTTAGATGGTTTTGCAAATTGCATAGTCAGTATCTTAATGTTTCATTCCTAAAGGCTCAAGTGCCTGTGTACTGGGGCAGGAAGGCACTGTGCTAGCACAGTGAGCGCCTTGTTTGCAGGAGGTCTGCTCTCCTCCCGCCAGCTGGGACCCCCTTGTTGCACAGGGGCGGCAAACTGGTGAAAAGTTCTCATGGGAATGTGCTCTAAATTCTCATTGCAGATGGGACAATGAGTTTTCTGCTAAACTGAATGCAAGGGTATTTTCTACTTGCTACCAGGTAGTTTGTTGGGTAAAGCATCCAAATATGTACCCCATCAATGAGATCAAACGGTTCTGTAGCTGGATTAAAAATGATATAATCTAACCCACTCTATCATTCTGTAGCAGAAGCTGAAAGACAAACAAGGCCATTTCTTTTTTAGATTTCAAATTTAAATTTAATTAATTAAAAAATATATTTTATTTATTATTTCCAGAAAGAGAGGAAGGGAGAGAGGCAGAGAGGGAGAGAAACATCAATGTATGGTTGCCTTTCACCTGCCTCCAGCCAAGGACCTGGCTGGAGACCTGGCTTGCAACCTGGTTATGTGCCCTGACTGGGGAATCGAACCATTGACCTTTGGGTTCTCAGGCTGGCGCCTCACCCACTGTGCCACCAGCCAAGGCTTAAATTTAATTAAATTTTTATTGAGACATACAACATTATACTAGTTTCAGGTGAATGATTTGATATGTGTATATATTGTGAAATAATCACAATAGGTCTAGTTTAGTTGAGGTTGTTTAGTCTTTTTATTAATGAGCTTTAAGAGTTCTTGTGTCCAATATATCTAAAATACTATCAGTTAACATGTAATAATTATATAAGCTATTGGCATATTTTAAACTTTGTGCATTAACTCTTCAAAATCCAGTATGTACTTTAAATATGTGTAAAAATATGTATGTAAATCCAGTTTTGCATGTGTTTGGTAATATTGCAATTCGTAATTACTTATAAGTTTAAATCCTTAAACAAATGAATTAATGTAGGCATTTTGAAATAATAAAAAGAATGCTTTGTATTAGTATGATTTGAGAGGCTGATAGTTAGAAGGCAGTAATTAAATGGTGAATTGTCTGGATGTGAAAGGAAAAAAAAGTACACATTGGTGGTTATAGAATAGACAGGGGGATGATAAGAAGAATAAAGGAAATGGAGAAGCCAAAGAACTTATATGTGTGAAACATGGACATGAACTAAGGGGGGCATTGCCAGAAGAAATGGGGGTACTGGGTGGAGAGAGGCAAAGGGGGAAAAATTGGGACAACTGCAATAGCAAAATAAATAAAATATTTAAGGGGGAAAAAGAAAACAGTTCTTATGTCCAGAGTAAGACTAGTCACAGACTGGGTGAAAAAATAACTGCGTATCTTATCATGTATTTGTCTTTTTCACTCAGTCTGTGCCTTGTCTTTTCATTTTCTTAATGGTTTCTTTGGAAGTGTAAAAGTTTTGAATTTTGATCAAGTAAAACTTACCAATTTTTTTTCTGTTACAGATATGCTTTTAGAGTGATTGTGCTTTAAGAGTGTTAGAGCTAAGAACTCTCTGCCTAGCCCAAGGTAAGATGTGCTTTATATGGGTAGAAAAGGGAGGCTAGGTTGTTTGCTAAAGGAGGCATGATTTTATGTATTGACGTGATTTTAGGACTAGATTTCTGTATGCTTTTTGAGGTATTTGAGAACATATGTGATGAGAAGTCATTTAAATTTGGTTATCAATTCATAATGAGAATAATAGCTAACATTAATCGAACTCTCAGTGCTAGGCACTAGGCTGAATTCTTCAAATGAATGAATCTTACTTAATCTTTACACCACACTTGTGAAGTAACCACTGTTACTATCATTGCTTAAAAGATGGGGGAACTGAGGCACAGAGCGGATAAGTGAAGTGATAAGTTAAGGATTGTCACTGAAATAATCTGAATCGAGAGTCCATTCCCAATCACTCCTCTGAGGGCAACACTAAGCATCTGTCCAGGATGCCCGGGAGCCTTGTCTGACTGCAAGTACAAGCTTCCTGATTCTCAGCCACTTGCTGGGAGCTGGCTGTGGGATCGACATGTCTGAAGCGATTTTTAGGGGGCAGAGAAGGTCTCACCTGTCCAAAAGTTTTCTTTGGTAGCTTTCTATGCTACCCGGAATTTTTGCCTTGCAGAGTCATTCGTTTTAGGGTGAAGCAACTGCTCTGCAACATGCTTAGTGAACTTGATCTAAGCACAACATTTCTCTGAACATGTGTCTTGTTTTTCTAAATGGTTACAAACTCCAAGATGGCTGAGATCAAGTTTTATTTTTGCACGTGTTTTGAAACTTGGATCTCTGGGCTCATGATCTGTGGGGCTTTCTCAGTGGAAAGTACAACCTGCCAGATACCCACAAGGGTGTTAATAGTCCAGAATCACCTCTTGATATTAATATCTCTGCATGGGAGTTCCCAGCCCTCACAGAGAATAAATTTCAACTCCAAAACTCTGCGAGGGAAGTTTGTAGCCACAAATTCTCATGAAAGATATCTTCCTCACACCCTACTCCTGCATCCCAAACCACGGCCCAGGCAGACAAGGTTCCCTGTCACCTTGGTCAAGGGGTATGATTTTCTGGTCCACATTTTCATTCAAGTATGTCCTTTTAAAACTATATACTTTTTATTTATTAATTTTTAGAGAGAGAGGAAGGGAGCGAGAAAGAGAGGGAGGGAAACATTGATTTTAGAAACATCAATCGGTTACCTCTCCCACACAGCCCCAACCGGACACCAAACCTACAACACAGGCATGTGCCCTGACCAGAAATTGAACTGGCAACCTTTTGCTTTGTGGGATGATCCCCAACCGATTGAACCACACAGGTGAGGGCTCAGGTATATCCCTTTAAAAGCCCCAACTTTGTGTTGGGGTATCAATTACAACTCAGTTTTAGGAACAGCCAAAAGTCTCCTGTCCTTGCCCTATGAGGGTCTTTAAAAAGCTAAGTCCCTGGGTCACTAAGATAGGTATAGTCCACAGCAGGGTACCCAAAGAGTCCATCCTCTTACCTTCAGTTTTTAACTTCTAATTTGTTTGTTTGTTTTTTACCTCTGGGGAAATGTCCATACTACCCATTGAATCTACAGATTTAATGCAATCTCTATCAAAATACCAATGGCATATTTCACAGAACTAGAACAAATAATCCTCAATCTTATATGGAACCACAAAAGACCCAAAATAGCCAAAGCAATCTTGAGAAAGAAAAACAATGTTGGAAATATCATGGTACCTGATATCAAACTATACTACAAAGCCATAGTAATCAAAACAGTATGGTACTGTCATAAAAACCAGACTCATAGATTAATGGAACAGAATAGAGAGCCCAGAAACAAACCCATGCTTATATGGCCAATTAATCCATGACAAAGGAGGCAAGAACATACAATGGGGTAAAAACAGTGTTTTCAATAAATGGTATGGAAAAACTGGACAGATACATGTCCCCAAATGAAACCAGACTCTTTTCTTGCTCCATTAGGTTCTTGTCAGCTATGAATTCAAAGAATATTTATAATATTTCTTCAGAATGTGTAAGTCTTTTGTTGTTGGAAGTAGTCAAGAACAATGTTTTTATTACCCTTTGCATTTTTCTCAATACCCAACACAGAATTATTATACATAAGATAGATGCTTAATCATAATTGTTTGTATGAATGTGCTATTCACAAAGGAAAACATATTAGTACATGAAAACGGATTCATGTATCATATTTTAATTTTAAACAAATGTCAAATTCATTCTCCAAAGGGAGGCAACCATGATAGGGGATTTTTAATGGGGAATAGGGAAAAAATTGATGAGCACCAAGGTTCCGGAGCAAAGGGAGATGCTGAGGAAAGCCATGCCCAGGGCAAGTTCCCCAGGGAGATGGATGGGTTATCGGAAGATAAGTCATTAGAGTTCAAGAAGGAGCTTCTGTCAACCATGTCCCAACTTTGGCAATTAACAAACTGCAAAATTGCTCTCCATTTGTTGAACTAAGTGCTGGGTCCTGTGTAGGACACCAGGCCCTCAGCTATGGACAGGGTAGATGAGGAACAGGCTCTCTGGAGCTTCTGTTTTACAAATAATCATAAGAATAAATGAGTACAGATTGTGAGGGGTATTACAAATAAATGTCCATTAAAGGGTGTGGTGACAGATTATGACAGGGGCTCTTATGGCTGGGAGATCAAGGGTTTCTCTGAAGGATGTGCTCAGTCGTCAGGCCAAGAGTATGCAAAGAGCAGCAGCTGCAGGGAACACTGTGTACGCAGCTTCTTATTAGTAATATGTTCATTTGCAGACAATACGGGAGCTTTTTTTTTTTTAATTGTAAGACCTGACATTTGGTGTCACTCTGAGGCTTACTGAGAGTTGTCCTGAGGTAGGGCAGGCTGTCTTATTATTCCAACTTTCCAGATGGGGGAACCAAGGCTCTAAGTTGTCAAGGTGCTTGCCCAGTCACAGATTTTAAAGAGGGCTGGAGCTGGAGGCTATGCTCTGGTTGTTTAAATAGCTTGTATTTTATTTAGTTATTTAATTTATTTTATTTATTTCTCTCTCTCTCTCATTCTCTCTTAGTGAAATATTTATCCAAAATCATCTTAGACAGGATGAGGGAGAAAGAGGGAGAGAAACATCAATGTGTGGTTGCTCCTTGTGCATCCCCAACTGGGGACCTGGCCCATAACCCAGCCAAGTACCTTGGCCAGAAACAGAACTAGTGACCCATTGGTTCGCAGGCCAGCCCTCAATCCACTGAGCCACACCAGCCAAGGCAGCAGCTTGCATTTAAATAGAAATTTTAAAAGTTCCCCTGAAACAAGCATGTTTTTTTCAGGTAGCAGTCCAGCCGAAATAACTAGTGATTTCCTGAAATAAATGGCATTTTGAATAGGACAGGGCTCAGGAGGAAGAGGTCCTGGCTACATATTTAACTGTCAGTCAGCATGATAAACAACCTGTTTCATCAGGGCTGTAATGAGGTTCTGAGGGCAGAATGGACTTCGTGCCGCTGTGGGGTGTGCAGTGGGGCTGTTGGAAATTGATGATCACATGTTAGTGCTGTAGCCTTTGACAACAGAACAACTTAATGAACACAGTTTTAAAAAATATTGGCTAAATCAAAGAACATGAACTCCTCTCATTATTCATAAAATTAAAGATGGAACATCAAAAAAGGCTTGAAACCAACCCTATCAATTAAAAACAAAACAAAACAAAACACCGTGTTGGATCTTTCTTTCTGTAGCTAAAGGTGCATCACTATGTTCTGCAAAAGGGCCAAGAGCAGCGTTCCTCACCTTTTCTGTTCATTATCACCCCCTAAGGAGAATATTTTAATTTAATAAATTTAAACCAATTCATTAAGCTTAAGTAAAGTTAAATTATACAATATAAAATGTATAATATGTACATTCTGATGGGAGAAATTAAATACTAATGAATAAGGTTTTTGTCAGATAAGATGTTAGAGGACCATAAATCATTGCAATAGCTAGAATTTTTTTTGATTACTCAAGAACCAGTTTTCACCTCCTCTCCTGCTGAAAATTTATGGGCTAAAGGAGAAGCAAAGAAAGAACACATGAACACACACACACACACACACACATCATAGAGCTACATTATCCTATGGTCTTTAAAGGACTATACTAAATCTAAATGAAACTCAAATGGCTATTGCTGGTTAATTTTATGTGTCAACTTGGCTAAGCTATGGTGCCTAGTATAGTCTAGATATTGCTGTGAAAGTATTTTTAAAATATAATTAATATTTACAGTCACTTGACTTTAAGTAGATTACCCTCCTTAATGCGGGTGGAGCCCATGCAATCAGTTGAAGGCTGCAAGAACAAATTCAGGTTTTCCTAAGGAGGAATCTGTTAAAGGCTATAATAGAACATAGAAACCCTGTACAAGTGCCCAGCCTCTGAACAAATTTCACACTCACCAACCCCCACAGTTGCATTAGCCACTTACTTAAAATAAATCTATTTCTCTCCCTTACTCTTACTCTTTCTCTTTGCCCCTCTGTTGGTCTCAGTCTCTCTCTCTCTCTCTCTCTTTCTCTCTCTCTCTCTCATTCTCTCTTCATGATATATTTATCCAAAATCATCTTAGTATAAAAAAAGAAAAATAGAGTATATTTATATGATAGTCACTTGCTGTCACTTGAGCCTCACAATAATGCTGTGAGGTAAGTATAATCACCTCCACTTTGTAGATAAACTGAGACACATAAAGTTCAGTAAAACTTGCCCAAGGTCAAGTAATTATGAATTGTTAAAACCATGATTTGTGCCTGGCTGGTAGCACAGTGGATAAGGCGCCAGCCTGTGAACCCAAAGGTCGCAGGTTCAATTCCCCAGTCAGGGCACATAATCAGGTTGCAAGCCAGGTCTCCAGTCAGGTCTGTGGCTGGAGGCAGATGAAACGTAACCATACATTGATGTCTCTCTCCTTCTCTGCCTCTCTCCCTTCCCCTCTTTCTAAAAATAATGAAATAACATCTTTTAAAAAAAAAAGAGAAAACCCAAGATTTGGATCCCAGATTTCAGAGCTCCTTGCTTTCCAGACAGTACTTACTTTTCCTCCATGCACCTTCCCATAATGGCCCACTGATCACAAAGTACATGGTTCAGGTGAGGTCACAAGCTACCGAGAGAACACAATGAGTTCCTGATAGGACCCATAAATGCTGATGATTACAGAACACTTGGCCAATGCTGCGGCAAGTGTTATGCGTGTGTTGTTCATCTAATCCTAATAACAACCTTATGAAGCATATATAATTGCTGTCCATCTTTCGTAAATTAAGAGACTACTTAAATAAATTCTGAGAGGATAAGTGCTCCCAGGTTTTAAGTAGCAGAGCTATGGTTCCTACCCATATTTGTCCCTTCCAGTGCCCGGCTATAGCTGCTGTAGTGGGAAACCTTCTTTCGCGTTGTCCTTAGGACCACGTCATCTCCCTTTCCCCTTCTCCTCCCCTCCTGGTATATTCTTCCCACCTCCCTTGATCCCATTCCTCACTACAAAACTTACTTGTCTTGGGCCAGGACTGGGAAGCAATCTGATAAATAGTTGTTATTACTGGTTTGGAATTCCTAATATTTGCCTTTCAACAAAGAATACCTAGAAACACAGAACTGTAAACCAGAAGGCTGAATAGAAAGAGATTCCTCAGGCGGGAGGAGTTTTAGTAGGTGCCTTGGTCAGGGCACTGGTGGGAAGTGGGTGCCACCTTCAGGTGGGAAATGCAGGAGAATTGAAGAAAGAGACCATTTACAGAGGTGTGAGAAGGGCTCAGAAGCCAGTATAGGATGGTGTGGTACCCCTGGGGCTGGCCTCAGCAAGAGCCATTACTACCTAGCCCTGAAAGAGCAAGGGAGGAGTGGTATGATCCTGAGAACCCAAGAGAGTTGCTATAACTTTGGAGAGGGTGGAGAGCGTGCCAGGGGCTGTGCCTTCAGCAGAGACCCTAAGCCAGCCTCTGAACTCCCAAAGGGAAAAGCACCAAGGAATAGTCCTTGCCATTTCCCTGACCTCACAGGTGGTATGCGTGCTCCCCACTGATAACACCCAAATTGAGGCCAGAGGGTAAGGGGCCTATTATGCCTTCCAAGAGGACAGAATCTCAGGACAGAGAGCACAGTGGGGCAGAAAGGATAGGGGACCTGGAAGGCAGTGCTAAGGCCTAGCACAGTGGCCCTCTGTAGCAGGTAAACCCAAGGCCAGTTTCATAAATGAAGCACATGAAACACCTCAGTGTTCCTCAGGTGGCTGACAGAATAGCAGAAAAGTGCATAGGCCATGGAGCTAGACTGCCTGCCACTTCCAATCTTGGTGGCCTTGGACATGTTACTTAACCTCTCTGGCCCTTAGTTTCCTCATTCATTAAACAGGGATGCTATCTACTTTCAGGGTTGTTACTTTTGAACAAAATTGGCTTCGGATATTACCATCCTTATCACACCCCAGGTTCATGTAAGGAAGCCCTCACCAAGCAAAGATGAGGTAAGCTCAGGAAGGACTTACCTTAGGTGGGTCATATAGGGATTTGCAGAGGAGGAAAGTCACTACAGAACACTTGATTTTCAGAAGGTCCTTTTTATTAAAAAAGCCAGAACTCATGTCCAGTCAACATCGTTGATTGGCCCAGAAGGAAGGAAGGAAGGAAGACCAAATGGGAATTAAAGAGATTCTGGGATTTGTAGACTCAAAGGACAGGAATGAGTCCATTTGGGTCAGGGCAGGACTAAGCAGTACAACAACAATCCAGTAGGTGGCATAAACAGGCCATTCATTTAGAGGGCCTTCCATTCATTTGGTTTTTTGAGATTTGGGAATTTTTTTCTTTCCTTTTCACTCCCCTTATTTCACTACAGAACCAGGAAAACCCTTATCAAAGATCCACAGAACAACTAAAATTTTTTCTTATTCCCACTGCCTCAGGATTCTCACATTGAAATTCATGGTCTCCAGGCATTTCTAGGTGTGCTCACCACTCATTTTACCAAATATATGATGTCCATTTCATCAACAGAGTGACTAGAAGTTTATACAATGTTAGATGTTTTTAAAATAGGAAGTTAAGCCCTGGCTGGTGGCACAGTGGATAAGATGCCAGCCTGAGAACCCAAAGGTCTCTGGTTTGATTCCCCAGCCAGGACACATAACCAGATTGCAAGCCAGGTGTCCAGCCAGATCCTTGGCTGGAGGCAGGTGAAAGGCAACCATACATTGATGTCTCTCTCCCTCTCTGCCTCTCTTCCTTCCCCTCTCTCTTTAAAAATAATAAAATAAAATATTTTAAAATTAATTAATTAGGAGGTTAGATTTCTTTTTAAAATCAAAGCAAGCTACTTACAATTGATATACTAACTAAGCACTTTCCAGAAAGCCAAATGCAAGTATGAGCCCATGGTATTTACTGAAAGGTCTACTTACCACTGAGATGACCCTTCTAAAACTAATTTTCATTACATTGTTTTCCAAATGAAAGATTAAAAATAGAATACTATTGCATGATTTAACGTGATCAATTTCTCTTTGAATGAGATCTGAAATTTCTCAAAGCAAATGCAAGTGTCCTTATTTTCTTTGGGATCTATGGAGTTGTTTTACTAAGGGAACAAATTCTAAATTTATCACTTTGGACTACACAATGGGACTGTCCCTTTTATGTTCACTTGGGCATTTTGGAAGATAAATATTTTTTTAAAATCTTCACCAGAAGATATTTTTCCATTGCTTTCAGAGAGAGAGGAAGGGAGAAAGAGAAACATCGATGTGAGAGAGAAGCATCAATTGGTTGCCTCCCATACATGCCCTATATTGGGGATCAAATGTACCAGGGATCAAACCCACATTTTTGCTATAGGATGACGCTTCAGCCAACTGAGCCACACCAGCCAGGGCTGGAAGGTAAATAATTTTTTTAATGTTGTAGAAAACAAAAAACAATTTTAAGAATGAAAATTACATCACCCTAACCCCAATGTTGTTGTAAAAAGTCCTGGAGATTTGGTGTGTTGCCTTTCTTTTTCTTACGGCATGTTCTCATTCATTCATAGAACCTATGTAACCTGACCAATGTCTATTCTGGGACCTGGGGATCTAATAGTCAATGATAAGCAAAGCTTCTGATATCATTAAGGGCACAAGAAAAACAATAGATGAGTAGGTGAAATAAGAAAACTGCAGCCTGCCACCAGCACTAGAAAGAAAACTGAACAGGTGATATGGACACATGAGGTATGCATGAGGTGCTCAGGGAAAGCCTCAAAAGGTGGTGATGTTGAGCCATGATTTGAGTTGTCAGGAAGGAGCTAGCAAGTTCAGAGAGGGAAAGGAGCATTCCAGACAGGGAGAAGAGTGTGTACAAAGGCCCTGCAAACAAACAGGCTGCAAGAGGAATTGGAAGGGGCACTGGGTGGGGGGAGCATAGTGCATGCAAGACAAAGAGAGAGAGAGAGAGAGAGGTGTGGTCCAAGAGCCAGGCAGGGGACCAGATCATGCCGCCCTGGGCAAGCATGTAGGGCTTATTCTATTAATCATCGTGTATAAATTTGTAAGAACACATTTATCAACCTGACTTTTCCCTGTGATGTTATTCATATACTTTTTCCTCATGCTATTACGTAGACTTCTAAGTCTTCACTTAAAATCAATACATAAAATTCCATCAGGTAGAGCTTTAATAATTTACTTTGCTATTTTACCTATAAAAGGCATATCCTCTTAACAAATATCCCCAGGTGGCAGTATGTCCTTATGCAAAATGATCTCCTTTTAAACAAGTTGCCTGATTGTTATTGGTTTTAGTTGTTAGTGATTTGAGTTAGTTAAGATTGATCTTGCTTCTCTTAAGGAAGTTTATTTTTGGACAGTGTGTAGTTCAGGATGAGGCTTGGTTACAGCGCAGATTGTGAGCAAACCAGCAGAAGGTAAGTGAAAGGCATGGGTCAGATCCTTCCCTCACAGCCTCAGAAGGAACCAATCCTGCCTCTGTGTCCTCTCTTGATCTTGAACTTCCAGCCTTCAGAACTGTGAGACAATCCACTTCCATGGTTTAAGCTACGCAGTTTGTGGTGCTTTGAATGCATTTCAGCAAACGAATGCAATACTCGTGACTGTTGGTTATCTAATGAATTAGGATCTAAAAAAGTGTGGTTGTCTCTTTAAAAAAATGCATCGAAGCCCTTATTAAACTGACAAATATGTGATACGTATATCAAACCAATTTGTGGCTGTGGGTCTGAGTGCTACAGATTGCCAAACTAACAATTACAAAGGTTTCCTAAAATCTAACTATTAAAGCCTGTGGGGTTTCTGGAGACCGTGAATTGTCTGGCCTGACCCCACCGTGGTGTGTTATTGACAAATTGTGCTACCTCATACAATTCTGTCAGAAGAAGCTGGGGACCAAAATTAAGCATCCTGGTGAATTCTTTGTATTTTCATGGATTTTTCATGTTCTCACTTCTGTGTAGTACAGTACATGATTGTGATTTTTTAATACTCACTCCAGGACACACTTCATTGATTTTAGAAAGAAAGGAAGGAAGAGATAGACAGACAGAAACATTAATGTGAGAAAGAAACATCAATCAGTTGCTTCCCATATGCACCAGGATCAGGGATCAAACCCACAACCTAGGTACCTGCCCGGGCTGGGGTTTGAACCCTCAACATTTTGTTATGGGACAATGCTCTAACCACCTGAGCCACACAGGTCAGGGCATGATTTAAGTTTTGTTCCTTTTCTTTCTTGAAAACTATTCCCTTGTGTGATGGGAAAATTAATATTCTTGTTCAATTTTAAATCCTTTTCTCCTAAGTTATTTCCTTTAGTTGTCCACAGCCCATCTCCATGTAACCATGTGTAGTGACATGATAGAGGGAAATGAGAGGTGGGGCAGGAGAGGAACATTTATCTTCCTTCTAGACCATTCACACCTAGAAGGAGGAAAGCGCTTTTTAAAAGCACTACAAGGAGACCCTTGGGGGAGACTAATGCTTGGCTTATATGGCAAAATCTTTTCCGAGGACTCAACAAGAAAATACAGTCTCAGCACAAAATCAAGTACCATATAACCTTCTAAATTGCTTGTCTTGTTAAAGACTTTTTACCCTCATTGGCATGTAAAATGATGGCCTGGAGGCGAAAACATGGAGAACAGCAAATAGGAGAATTAGTGCACTGTTGAAATTAGATTTGTTGTTCACTGCCTGTTGCTCTGTTGAGGGCACCTTCAGAGATCTTGGCCCAGGATGGGGATGTGGCCAGGAAGGAGGGGGTTCTCCTGCATGTCACCTGGAGCCTTCCCTGCACTCAGCTCCACTTCCTGCCCTAGCAGCAGTTCGGGAAGGGCAGGTCGCCTGGAGCATTGCCACCAAGTCCCCAGGCCCCTTTCCACACCTTTGTTTTTCTTTTTCTTTTTTTTTTCATTTGGCTCTGAAAATGATTTTGGTTATCAGACCATTCAGGTTTTGGCCTCTGAATGCCTTTGTTTTTCAGAAAGCAAGGACATTACCAAGAATTACAAAAAGGCAAGTTGGAACTAGGGCATTTAGAAAACAATCCTATTACTCTGCCTCCAATGGTCTTCGGAGGGAAAAATAATTGAATCGGTGACTTGGAATACTGTGCCGCTTTGCATGACTCATTAAGCTGCTATTTTCAACAGTTTGGCCTCATGCTGTAAAAACATAATCCTAAAACAATCTGTACATTTAAATTCTTTTATATCTTAAAAGCCTTGTGATACAAGTGCCTTTAGATGTGAGCACAGGCATCATCTGCAATACAGGACAGCCAGAGCAGAGCTAAATTCGGTAAGTCACTCAAGCATGACCCAGGCGGCCCAGCCTCTTCAATCTGAATGCACAATTAATCGCTACTCTTTTATTTATTATCTTTAATCCCTCATTGGATACAGTTGACTTGCTATTTCCTGGGATGAGGCCACAGCATAGGGGAGCATGAATAATTTTTTAATTATGAAGCACTTTCTGGTGACAAACCTGAGGTCAGATCATGGGCATTCTAATAATTTCTTTTTCCCAGCACAGCAGCCTCTGAAGTTGGAAAGGGCACTCGGTCTCCCTTTCTTCTACCCACAGAGGGCAGAAAGTTGGGCACGTGTAGATCTTGGAGGTCCCTGGTCTTTTTCTTGCTCTGAGTAAGGAATTGGCAAAATTCCCAGGGACTCCTTCTTGATACCCTAGAGGCTCATTTAAGACCTATATTATATTAAAAAATAGTAAAACTCTCTTGTGTGAACTAGCCCTTTCTAGAGCCCTCTTCTATGCCATCTCTGACTTGGTTTACTCATTTTTATTCTTTTGCCCAGGGTCTGTACCTCTCAGAGATAAGGACTTTTTCACTTTGAACCCTGTGTGGTTTTGAGCTGAGCCAGCCTACTGAATCAATGGAATTTGATTTGAGGGGCATCAGGAAACCATTTTCCTTCCGGTTTGCTAAATAGCTTTCACCGTTGTTTTGATGTTGTCTAAAATTCCACTGTTAGGGATTTTATCCTTTGTCTTCATTCCCTGGTAAAACATATATTCTCATTCTTGATTATCGAAGTCATTGATGCTTATGACTAACATAATTTATAGTCAGACATACCTAATATTTTGATACAATTGCATGTAATTAATATCATGCTTTATGTGAAGTTGTTTTTTATTTTGTTTTTCTCAATTAAAATGATGCTGTGAGCATTAATCCGTGGTGATTTTTTTCATAGCTATATGAGATTCCATGATTTATTTAACCAGTTCCCCATCAATCTTTGCTGTTACAAATGTTATTATCCAGCATTTACAAATCTTTCTAGGTCCTTTTTAAACTGGCTTATGTCAGTTAATTCATTCCATCTTCACCAAAGTCCAGTGAGCAGGTACAGGTATTATTCCTATTTTAGAGATGAGGCACTGAAAGGTTACGTGTCCAAAGTCACACACCTCCAGGGCAGAGCTCTTACTGCTTCTGCACAATCTGGTTCTTTTCTTAGATTGGTTGGCTAGGAGTAGCATCTCTGTGTCAGAGTCAACAGCATTTTAAGACTCATGAAACACGGCTAAATTGCATTCTGTAAAATTTACCTTCGGCAACAAGTTTCTATTTTCTTCCCCCTTTGATTAAAACAAAAAAAGCAAAAACCAAAACCCAAAACACCTGTATTGCTGTAGCTGAATGGCTCTATTTATATTTTGCCCTCTCTCCCTGAGCTGTCAGCCAAAGGAGGAACCCGGGACATGAAGGTTAGCCTGCTTGGGAGACCTGAAGTCCTTGAATTATGGCAGCGTCAGGGATTTTTGAAAGCACAATTAGAGCAGGCACGCCCTGGGCCTGGCCTCCCTGTTCTTTGAGTTGCCTTGGATATGAGGTGAATTATCAGTCACTCCTTGTGAGTTGCTTTTTGTCCTTTTTTTTCCCCCACGGTCTGGGCATCAATGACAGTCCTCCCTGGCCCTCTATCTTCAGAGCACAGTGTGTGCACTGGGACGCTGGCATTGGGAGGTGCCCCTCGGAACGTCAGCCAGGCCGGTAGTAGGCTGAGCAGGGAAGCCCAGATATTCACTTGCTTAATTGTTTGTATGTTTATCTGTTTGATAGAAAAGGCTTTTAAAAGTTTCAGTAGGAGATTGGTTAACTGAACTTCGGCATATCCGTTCAGTGGAATTGTATAAATGAGGTACGTTGTGTACTGACATGAAAAGATGCCCAAAGCATTCTTTTAAGCAGAGGAAGAAAAAAATAGTAATAAAAGAGCAGGCTATAGAACTGCACCCATTACATAATCCCATTTTTAGGATATGTATAGAAGAAAGAGTTCTCTAGAAACTAGAATAGGGAGGGTTTGGGGCCTTTCATTTTCTATCCTGTGCATATTTATATTCCTTGAAATTTTCGGTGAACGTGTATTACTTTAAATTTTCTTATTGATTGATTTGAGAGAGGGGAATAGGAGAGAGAGAGGGAGAGAGAGAGAGAGAGAGAGAGAGAGAGAGAGAGCAACACTGACTTGTTGCACTAATTTATGCACCCATTGGTTGCTTCTTATATGCATCCTGACTAGAACTCACAACCGTGGTGTACCAGGGCAGCAACTGATCAACCAAGATACCTGGTCAGGTAACATAAATGACTTTTAAAATTACAGTTGACTCTTGAACAACATGAGTTTGAATTGCACAGGTCCACTCATACATGCACCTTTTTTTAGTAAGTACCGTACTGTTTTTGATCTGAGGTTGAGAGTCTGCAGATGTGGCAGGATGGCTGTATGCCATTTTATGAAGGAGAGTTGAGCATCCAAGGATTGCAGTATCTGTGAGGGGCCCTGAAACCAATCCCTCACGGATACCAACAGACAACTAGGTTTTGGGGGAGTCAACCTTTATGAGTGGATTTTTGACTGGTCAGTGAGTGAGTCAGCACTCCTAATCCCTACATTGTTCAAGGGTCAGCTGCAATATAAAACCAGAAGAGACTTTATAGTAAGGTAGAATACTTAGAATATAAAATTGTAAAATAGACAAATATATAAATTCATACTTACAAATGGGGAAAATATAGGGAAAAGGAAATGAAATTTAAGGGAATCTAGTATAATTAGTACAAAAACACTAATTGAACTGATATTCGGGGAATGAAAATATATTTTCCCCTTGTATTCTCTAAATGTGTAGTAACGTAATGGTACAAGTACTGCGTGCTTTTATAAACTTTAAATGTATACATAAGAAAGCATGAATTCACATTAAAAGGAAAGGCAAAGACAACTCTCAAAGGAAAGGCATGAGTGTGGAGTAACAGTTAAAAGTGATTCCAGATACCTGGGTTCTTCCCAGGCTTGCTGTGTGATCGTGGGCAAGTCATTTGGCCTCCCTGAGCTTCAGATTCTTTATCCAGCCTGGAAGTTTTCAACCCTGAGGGCACCTCGGAATCACCTGGGGAGCTTTTAGGACACACTGTGCCCTGGCCTGCCCGGGGTGGGGCTGGGACAGGTTTCCAGGTGGTCTGGGGCTCAGACAAGCGGGAGGATATGGAGCAGCCTGATGTTTATGTAGCTCTGGGAGAAGAAAAATTTGAAAGACACCGTTTAGTCTGATCACCTCTTGGTTTTGAAAAGTGGTTGCTATTTGCTCATAATAAGCAGTTTCGGTGGGGATTTTCACCTGGCACTTGGGTGTAAAGAGTATGCATTTTTAAAGCTGTCCAAATGCCTATTTATGCAGCAGACCATAACTCCTCTCTAGATAGGCTGCTTTGCTTTATCAAATAAATGATACACATTTAAAAAACTGTCAGAAGCGTCATTTACCTGAGGGACTGTTATTATTGTGAAGTTTTCTTCTTTGGGGGGAGGTTGGGGGACCCCGATGGCTCATTGGGTAAATAATATCTTTTAACTAATTTTTTGAAAGATTTTATTTATTATTTTTAGAGAGAGGGGAAGGGAGAGAGGCAGAGAGGGAGAAACATCAATGTATGGTTGCCTTTCACCTGCCTCCAGCTACAGACCTGGCTGGAGGACCTGGCATGCAACCTGGTTATGTGCCCTGGCCGGGAATCGAACCGGCGACCTTCGGGTCCACAGGCTGGCACCTTATCCACTGTGCCACCAGTCAGGCTTTTAACCAATTTTTAAATAGACATGTCTAGCAAGATACTATTTTATCCATCTTAGCCACTGTTACACCTTTCAAAGAAGGCCCTTTGAGATTTTTAAAATTTCGCATTAAGGTACTTTACAAAAAACAAGCAAATAAACAAAAAGGCCTAAATCTTTAAAATCTGAGTCTGAAGCAGATATCTGGTCTCTGGCTTCTTTTCTTTTGGGAGATAAAAAGACATTTTTACTGTATTTTCTGTGGGGCTACTTCAGTTTCAGTGCTAAGTTTAACACATGGATTTACCTTCCTAATAACAGACTCTAACCCTGTTCTTCGGTGAACATTCCTGGTTTGATTATTTTTGGAGAAGGCGGGAGGTTGGGAACGTTGCAGAACAAGGGGCAGTTATTTAGATAGGATTGTGAAATGGAAGAACATCAGGTAGGACTGAGTTTATGTCAGCATGAGTCATGTGATTACTATAAGAGATAAGGCCAGGGCCCTGGCTGGATTGCTCAGTTGGTGAGTGTTGTCCTGATACGCCAAGGTTGCAGGTTTGATCCCCAGTCAGGGCACCTACAAGATTCAACCAATGAATGCATATATTGATGGAACAACAAATCAACATTTCTCTCTCTCAAATTGGTTTTAAAAAAGAAAGAAATAGGGCCAGGGAAGAGGAGTGACAGGGAGATGCCAACATAGAGAAGGGGAGGATTCTGTAGAGAGTCACAAGAATGTTTAAAGTATTAATAAATAAGACCAAGGACCTTGTATGGATCAAGGTTCTTAGTTGTAGACAACGGAATTCACTTTGAGCTAGTATAAGGAAAAAGTTATTAACCTCAGGGTATTTTAACTAATTAACAGTGTCTAAATGCTCTAATGATCTCTTCTAGCCCTAAAAGCAACAGGGGGTCCAGTTTAAAGACATGGTACAGAGGTGGTCCGGTGCATCTGTGGGGGCCCACCTGTGATTCACTTAACTTTTCAGCACCTGGGAATTTAGGGACAGGATAGCCGAGACTCTGCCCCAGAGGCCCCGAACAACCAGGTGCATCTGCCAATGTGTTTGCAAGATTTCACCCCTCTGTACATGGCTGTGGCCTCCCGTTGCTCTCCTCCAGCTCAGGGGCTTCTGTAAGTCATCCTCCAGGTAGAACCAGAACCACATTACATGCTAGCACCTATCTGCAAAGGACATGAAGAAGCATAATTTAGCCTTACCTGTTATAGAACAGGAATAAGCTAGAGACGATTGAAATGGGTGCTGGGAGAGCCAACTTCTGCATCTGTCCTTAAGCTGATGTCCCCTGTGAATGTTCAATGACTCTACAATTAGCCAGCCTTTTACAGCAGAGGCACGTAATAAATGAAAGCTCAAGGCAGGTCACCCAGCACTATCCCAACAAAGGACAGACAACACCTTACAGTAACCCCAGCTCTGGGAACTCTACCCCAATCCAGACTTTCTCCAGGATTTAGGAAGCCTTAACTCACTTATAGTCTGGGCTCACTGTAACGGTTCCAGAAGAGTGACAGAGCTAGCCTTTGGTTTAAAGAAAATCATTTCCCGCCATGGCCAATGCGGCTAGGTTGGGGTGTCATCCCATGAACCAAACGTCTGCCAGTTCAATCTCCAGTCAGGGCACATCCCTGGGTTACAGGTTTGATCCCCAGCTGGGGCAGGTATAGGGCCGGAGGCAGCTGGTTGTTACTTCTCTCTTGCATTGGTGTCTCTCTAAAAGCAATAAAAAAAAGTCCATGGGTGAGGACACATAATAATAACGATCATGATAATAATTAATTTCCCTCCTAGTTCACATTATTTCATTGTAAGTTAAAGTAGAAAGTGTTCCTAAAGGGAAGCCCCTCCACTGCCTTGATGGACTGCATTGCTTCCCAGTACTGAACATTTAAGATTACATCCAACTATTTGGACACATTTATTTACAATCAGAGCAAGATCTTCACAAATAAAGCTTTATATTTAATCTACACTTTGACCTATGAAATGGCATTGCTGTGACAGTACTGATTGTAAGGCATATCAGGACACTGAATACCAACTGCAGAAGTCTGTTTACTTGCTGGGATCATGGCTCTCGGGGCTGGCTAAGGCTTACCTTCTTCTGGTTCAGCTCTTAATTCAGACATCGTCTCCTTAAAGAGGCTGTTTGTGAGCACCCCAAATTCATGTTACCTCCCAAAAGGCACTTGTTCATCATATCATCCCGTCATCATCTTATCCTTCTCACTGTCTGGTGAACTCATTTATTTTCTTTTAATGTCTATTTCTTGGCAGAACATAAGCTCTAGGGGCACAATGACTTGTGTATCTTGTCACCATGGCATATCCATGTCTTCCCTACCTATTACCTAGTTAGGCCCTCAGTAAATACGGCATAAGAATGACTAAGTGGGTTTAGGTGGCCCAGGACCACAGTGCTGATGTCACTTGAGTGCAGTGGGAAGCTATGGCTTAGCCCGCAGGGTGGGTGGTGATGTTAGGAATGTAGTTTTTCTCTGTGATGCCTGGTTGTTCAGTCTCTGTAGGGATGGCTGTGTCAGACTCGCAGAGTGGAGCAGGGCAGGGGGCGTCCATGGAAGAAGCATCTCAGAGGCTCAAGTAAAGAAGATGTAACTGGGACAGAGGGATTCTTGCTTCTTCGGGCTGCTCCTGAAAGTGAAGCCTGGCTGCTCTCATTATCAGAAAGTACGAGACCTATTTTCTTAACACAGTGCTCATCACTTCTGGTAAAAACCCAGCTCTTAGCACTGAGGTGTCTAACCCTGGGACGTTGTTTAAATGAGCTGTACATAACCAATTTGAAGAAACTTATGCTATTTTCTGAGATACGCTTTTGTTTTCTCATTGCTATCTGGCTGTCTAAATCATTGGGATTAATTCACTCTTCAACTATTTTTATTATTTAAAATGTTTGGGTATTGATAGAGTAGTTCCCCACATATCATCGTTTTATATTCCTTAGGAATTCAAAAGGCAAAATAGATAGGCAAAAGCAAACTTTGTCCAGACCTAAATGCTCTGATGATCTTTTCTAGCCCTAAAAGCAACAGGGGGTCCAGTTTAAAGACATGGTACAGAGGTGGTCCGGTGCATCTGTGGGGACCCACCTGTGATTCACTTAACTTTTCAGCACCTTTAGTGCCCTTTTTTTCAAAGATGACAGTGCAGTCTCTTGGGATTTTTGTGGCAATGTAATGAGCTCCTGCATGTAGAACTATGTAAGACATGGCCCAGGGTAAGTGTTCAACTGTTCTAATCCCCAGGGGCAGAACAGAAGATAAGGTAAAGGCATGTTTGGGAGAAGGACCTAACCGGCCCCTTGGGTCATGCCCCCAATTCTCAGGCAGAACGACTTCCGTTCCTGTGGTCACTGTCCTGGGTTCACTAATATTCCCCCAAATTAATGTTCACTCAGAACATCAGAAGGTGATCTTATTTAGAAATAGGGCGTTTGTGGTAGATCTAATTAATGAAGTTAAAGTGAGAGATCAGTGAGTCAAAGAAGTTAAGTGAATTGCAGATGGACCAGCATGGATGTACCAGACCATCTCTGCGCCATGTCCTTAACCTGAACACTCTGCTGCTCTGGGAGGGCCCGAGCTCAATAGCTGGTGTCCTTCGAAGAAGAGGGAATGCTCACACAGACACGCATGGAGAAAACAGCCATGTGACGATGGGGGCAGACATTGGAGTGATGTGTCTATAAGTCAAGGAATGCCAAGGGCCACTGGCAACCACCAGAAGCAAGAAGAGACAGGAAGGATCCTCCCTTGGAGCCTTCAGAGAGAGCACGACCCTGCCAACACCTTGATTTTGGACTTTTAGCCTCCAGAACGGTGAGAAAATAAATTTCTATTGTTTTAAGATATCCAGAGTGCAGTAATTCATTTCGGCAGTCCTAGCAAACTAATACAGTAGTCACTTTGTGGAGACCACACTGTGCTAGGTGAGCCTTACTCCTTGCCATCAGCTAAATCCTCTTGCTTCCTTTTAGAAATTGCAGTATGAATGAACTTAGGAGAAGACTTTAGAGTTTTGAAAAATGATCTGTAGCTGATACCTTATAGGGTTACCAGACATGAGAGCAGATTAACGAGGACAATAGAAATTCCATCAATCACTCTTGGACTCAAAATGATCACAGCAGCAGCTGGAGCACCTCAGCTACTATTCCTGACTTGTAGGCATCCGAGCAGCACAGTGTGGTGAGACTCCTTCACTGCACACAGTGCTCATCAACGGAGACCCAGTGAAAAGCCAGCCACACCCAGGGTGGTGCCAAGGTGCCCGCCACATCTGCGGTCCCCTTGTGCCTTGGCCTACAGGGTATGTGCATGGGTCATGGAGCCGCTGTCCCTCCCATGGCAGCCTACTTGGTCTCCAGCACTCGTGATGTCTGTGTATTATTTGCTTGCTGCCCCACTATTGAGTACCACTGAGTGGAGACATCACATTTGGAAGAGAATTTGCTTCTGAATGTAAGCTGGAGTGGCCCAAATTCAACTCAAGCCAATCCCAGTGGCTTTTTTTCATACAAATAGCCTGAAAGAACAGAAGAAATCTTCAGGAGAGGTACTAAATGAAACTGGAGGCAAGCAGACTACCAGATACTGAGTTCCAAAACAATGGTTATAAAGATTTTCAAGGAACTTGGTGAAAACTTCAACAGCTTAAAAAAGGACAAGGAAGTCACACACAAAAAAAATCAGTCATAAATAAAGAATATAATAACTGAAATGAAGACTACACTAGAAGGAATCAAGATCAGATTAGATGAAGCAGAGGATCAAATCAGTGATTTGGAAAACAAGGTAGGAGAAAACACCCAATCAGTGTACAGAAAAAGAAAAAATAATGAAAAGTGAGGACAGTTCAAGGCAGTGTTCCCCAACCGTTTCCGGCACCAGGGGCTGGTTTCATGGAAGGGGGATTTGTGTGTGTGTGTGGTGGCGGCGGGGGTGGGGGGTGGGGTCGGTGGGGCAGGAGGAGGAGCTCAGGTGAGCTGTTTGTGGCCGGATTCCTAACTGGCCACTGACTGGCACCAGTCTGTAGCCTGGGGTTGGGGAATCTTGGTTTAAAGGACCTCGGGAACCCTGGCTGGTGGCTCAGTGGATAAGCGCTGGTCTGCCTGCGAACCCAAAGGTTGCTGGTTCGATTCCCAGCCAGGGCATATAAACAGGTTGCAAGCCAGGTCTCCAGCCAGGTCTGTAGCTGGAGGCAGGTGAAAAGCAACCATACACTGATATTTTTTTCCCTCTCTGCCTCCTTCCCTTCCTCTCTCTCTGAAAGTAATAAATAAAATCTTTTTAAAAATGAAGAAAAATTTAAAAAACAAATAAAAAAATAAAGGACCTCTAGGACAACATTAAGCATAACAATATCCACATCACAGAGGTACCAGAGGAAGAGAAAGGGCAAGAGATTGAGAACCTATTTGAAGGAATAATGACTGAAAACTTCCCTAACCTGGTGAAGGAAAAGGACACACAAGTCCAGGAAGCACAGGGAGTTATTCTAAGTGGGTAAAAGGAAACTTTTAAAGAACACTGTCCTACAAGGATCTAGTGTACTGACAGCAAAAGACCCAGGCTAGACAACCAAGAATCAATTGTTCAAGGAACAGTTTCTCAATGACTATCATGTTCAAAGCAGTATTTAAATATAGACCATATTCAAATTTTAGGACAAAATTTGATAGAGGAAAATAAAATAATAGACTTGAAAGCATTATATATGCACTACTGTTTTGCATGAAGAATGCATTGCTGGATAAAGGAGTGCTTTTTAAATCAGTTTATAGGAGGCCTATATGGCCTCATCCCCAAGGAGATGCCAGCTTAGCAGTAGTACATAGGGCCCTGTCCCTTAGTGCTTGCAGACATGACTGTCACCATGAATTATCCCTCCAGTTGGCTGGTGTTCCTGAGTTGTAGTGAATTTTATAATGTTCTTAATAATGCCATGAGTCTGTAGTTGCCTACTGACCTCTTTCCTCCCTTTTCCCAACCATTTCTGTAGAGAGGCCTAGAGTCACTGTCAAATTTGCATTTATATCCAGCCTGATTCTTCTTTTTTTTTTGGGGGGGTGGGGGGGCCAGATTTAGTACTATACTTGAAAACACTTTTTCAGCTATGATAGACCAAAACTAGCTGCTGGACACAAATTGGCAGAAGAGGGGCTTTGGCAAAGTAAATGTCATACCTTGTAAAGCACTCTCAGCTCATGGTGCAGTGTGGGCTTTCATTGGCTGAAAGCTTTTACAATACAATTACTCATTGGCTGAGAAGAGGCGGCAGTCCTATGGGAGATGGAGGACTGTACTGAGATGGATTTTTTCCGCATAAGTATATTAATAAAATAAAACATTTCAGCGAGCGTATCTAGTCAGTAGGGCACTGCACTGTGGCTAATAGTAATGGGGATACCTGGAATAACTCACAGATAAAGGGTTACAGATGGAGGAGAAATTGCTGTAAGATGGACGGGTTACTTCTTTATTGGAGGCTCAGAATTGGGATAAAATTCAAATTGGATGTTGCTAGTTTGGTGCCTATTTAGGTTAAGGTTTGAATGGTTTAGGAGGAATAAGTAGGATTTAGGCAGGCAAAAATGAGAAAGAAAAGCCCCATGTGCCAAAGCTGTGAGGAGTAATTGTGGTCAGGAGAGTGCTGAGTGAGTAGGAATGGAAAATAGGGCTGGGAAGAGGGGTGGAGTCAGAGCATTGAGGGCTGTGTACCCCAAGGCCAGGAGATGGGACCTCATTATGGGGGCTGTGGAATGCCGTGGGGCGGGGGGCTCTAATCTAGGTGACCATGAGATTCCACCCTCAGATAGCAGGAATGTCCATACATGGGATTACATCAAACTAAAAAGCTTTTGCATAGCAAAGGAGACCATCAACAAAGTAAAAAGACAACCCATGGAATGGGAGAACATACATAGTCACCAATAATCTGATAAGGGGTTAATATCCAAAATTTATAAAGAACTTAGAAAACTCAACACCGAAACAAACAAACAAACAAATAATCCAATTAAAAAATGGGCAGCCCTGGCTGGTGGCACAATGGATAAGGCGCCAGCCCCTGTGCCCAAAGGTTGCTGGTTTGATTCCCAGCCAGGGTACATGATCAGGTTGCAGGTCAGGTCTCCAGCCAGGTCTGTGGCTGGAGGCAGATAAAGGGCAACCATACATTGATATCTCTCTGCCTCTCTCCCTTCCTCTCTCTCTAGAAATGATAAAGTCTAAAAGGAAAAAGAAAAAAAAAAATTGGGCAAAGGACCTGAATAGACACTTTTCCAAAGAGGACATACAGATGGCCAGTAGACATGTGAAAAGATGCTCAATGTCACTAATCATAAGAGAAATGCAAATTAAAACCACAATAAGGTATCACCTCACACCTGTCAGAATAGCCATCATTAACAAATCAATAAACAAGTGCTGGCCAGGAAGTGGAGAAAGGTGAACCTTTTGCATTGTTGGTAGAAATCCAACTAGTGCAGGCACTGAAGAAGGCAATATTACCTCAAAAAATTAAAACTGGATCTGCCTTTTGACCCAACAATCCTACTTCTGGGAACATATCCAAAAAGAAACCCAGAACACTAATTTGAGATAAGATAAGCACCTTTATATTCACTGCAGCATTATTTATAATTGCCAAGGCATGGAAGCAGCTAAAGTGTCCATCCATAGGTGAGTGGATAAAACAAGTATGTGACATTTACTCAGTGGAAATTTTTGCTTTGGGATAGCATGGATGGACCTGGAGAATATTATGCTAAGTGAAATAAACCAGTCGCTGAAATACAAATAATATACAATTTCACTTCTATGTGGAATCTAATGAACAAACTGACCTAATTGGCAAAAAAGACACACTCAGAGAGAAGGATGGCAGCTATTAGGGAGGTGCAGGGATTGAGCAAAAAGGTAAAAGGACTCATGAACATGGACAACAGTGTGGTGATTGCAGTGGGGAGGGGAGTACGAGAGGGTTAAATGGTAATACCTTTAAAAATATAATAAAACATTTTTAAAAACTCAGTGATATTGCCCATATGTCATTCATGCCATAATCTAATGGCAGTCTCTGAGACAAAGTATGTCTCTCCTCCGTACAGTTGTTGAGAAACCTAGGACTATTTTTTATCCCCTGGCTTTACCAACTTCCAGGGATTTGGATCCTCTATTGGATCCTTTGGATCGAGATGGTAGACACAGGAAGAGTGACAGAGTATGGAGATTGGCTGAGAAGGTTGCCGGTGCCAGGGACAGAAGTGTGTCCAGGTACCATTGACCACCTACCTGAGAAATGTAGCTTTCGTGTGTGCTGAGAAATAAAAATACGTTCTTGTGATTGGCTTCTAGTTTCATAGAATTGGGGTCAGAGAAAATGCTTTCTATTTTAATCTTCTGACACATCCTACAATATGGATGAACTTTGAAGATATGCTAAGTGAAATAAAACAGACACAAAAGGACAAATATTGCATGACTTGACTTAATGTGAACATCTAGAAAGGCAAATTCAGAGCCAGAAAGAACTGAGGCAAATTCAGAGACAGAAAGGGACGGAGGGTGGGAGATGGGTAGTTAATGCTCGATGGTTACCGTTTCTGTTACAGCCAGTGAAAATTTTTCTGGGGATGGATGGCGGTGATGGTTACTCAACAATGTGAATCTACTTAATACCACTGAATTGGACACTTAAAATAGTTAAAACAACAAACTTCATGTTATATGTATTTTACCACAATACAAACAATTAAAATGAGAAGTTAAAAAGAGGGAGAAATAAGCAAACTTTGAGAGAAAGGTGCTATACCCTGTGAAGCATTTATAGTTCATGAGGCTATAAACATGGCTTCCCTGGAAAATAAGAGCTGGTAACAACATTAGTCTGAAAGTCCTTTTCAGCTCTAGCCTCCTTTTCCTCCAGCACTTTCATGCCCATTGTTTCCTTCGTCAGGGCACAGCGTGGGATAATTCTTCCAAGGTTCCCACCCTTCTTTCTGTTCCCACAGTGCTCCTACCTATACTTGGCTCTACCTGTCCTATCTTTCCCAGGTGCAGGCTATACTCCAACTGACATTGTGACTCTTCTTCGCTTGTGTGTGGCTGTCAACTATCTTAACCCTCGACAACCAGGGACTGTATCTTCCCATGGTTAGTGCTGCCCCTTCCCCAAGTCCCACACTCAGAATGAGTCACAACGGATGCTTGAAGAGGATTCCTCCCAGTGTTTGTTGCCATGAGGGACTAAAAGTACCATGGACCTGGTTGCATCATGTTCTAGATCTGGGTTATGCAACTTTTTTAAACTTCTGCTCTACCCACTAATAAATATATCTTGCCTTGTGACCCAGAGCACATACACACACAGTTTTAGGAAATTACATCATTACTATATATGTAATATACAGTAAATCTCAGATTTCTGATATGACTGACTTTTTTTTTTTTTTTTTAGAGATTTTATTTCATTATTTTTAGAGAGAGGAGAAGGGAGAGAGGCAGGGAGGGAAAGAGACATCAATGCATGGTTGCCTTTCACCTGCCTCCAGCCACAGACCTGACTGGAGACCTGGTTTGCAACCTGGTTATGTGTCCTGGCTGGGGAATCGAACCTGCGACCTTTGGGTTCACAGGCCTGCGCCTTATCCATTGTGCTACCAGCCAGGGCATAACTGACTTTTTAAAATGCTTGTAGATCCATGGAGGTTTTCTGAGTGCAACATTTTATTTCTTGAAATTGCCTGTTAAAAGAAAAACAGGAAGTCTCACCTGTCTCTGTTTGGTGAAGTAACATTTTCAAATAACTTTTGGAGTTTCCCTCAACACTTAATCCAAAGAGTTATCACTCAATGGGACCCGTTGGCACTGAGAAGTAACGCATGTAGGAGTGCTGCTGACAGTCATCTGCCCTGCTTTCTGCCTCAACACTACAGTACAGTGGGATTAGTGGAGGTAACATTACTTTGATTTGGGACCCATGAATTCTTGTTTGAAGCAACACCATTTCTTGAAGACTGGATCATGCTTGGCTATGTCCAACGCTGACCGCTAGAGGGAGTAATAGGTCAGATTGCATAGAGGAATCATGTAAACTGTCCAAGGGCTTGGAGGAAGCGCTCACAGCACTAGCGGGGACCTCAGGATGTCCACACAAGTCCCCACATCTTTTTATAAGGCCCCACAGAGGGACCAGGGGTGCTTGGTCAGAATTTATTTAATTGAACAAACATCTCTTTAGTAGGTTTCAATTGAAAGCACTTTTCCTGGTTCATTCTGTCCTGGGGGAACAATTTAAATGTAGACTTGTATGCCGCCTATTGGATTTTTGGCTCAGTACCCAGATCCTCTTCCTCCTGAAGCACAGGACTCAACTCATCCCTTTTCGTCCTTCAGATGTGTGACTGACAGCCTTGAGTCTTGTTGTGAATGCCTTGTAGACTCTGCCTCACTGTAGAGAAAACCCTGCTGTGCCAGGCACCATGCCCATAGAGGGCCTGCCTTTCAGTCACTGCCCAGACACTGAGCCAGACTGAGCCGGTGAGACAGATTCAGAGCAATTTCATGGGCAAGGATGCAGAAATGGTTGTGGAACCCCTCCCTGTGGGCCACAGAAAGTAGCCGGTGGTGAAAATCGTGAAAATCGTGTGCCAGCTAAGATCTGAATAGGATTCTAACACAACTCATGCCAGTGTCTTCTCTGGTTCCATCAGTAGGAGCCAAAGCTGTGCAGGTCCTAGTACCCGACTGCCTAGTGGAGGCTCCTCTGTGAGCACAGGCTGGAGAGAGAGGGCTCCTCCCTCAGTGCACCTCACCCTGATGCTCCTTGAAAAGAGCACTTGAACCTTGCTCCCCAGACTCTCATGACAAGGCTCTTTCCTCCCAGCTGCTTTGGGCCACCCCCCCCATGGCTTCCAGGTTGCCATTTTTGGTCCACTGTCACTGGGTACTCTGTGGCAGATAACTCTAGTTGGGGGAATTGCATAGCAGCAGTTAAGGCCTCCACCATGGAAAAGGCTGCAAGATGTAGCCATCAGATGCAACTATCTCCACCCTTTTCCATGGGTATTTAAGGAGGTTAACACATATATGGACCTTGAATACCCTCCAAAATCCTGCTTAGAACTACTACTGGGAGAACCTCATTATGATGCATTTTTCTTTTTATTGTTCCAAACCCATTGTTTATAGCCAAACACTCTGGCATGCGGCTTTGCAATTCTTCTCACTAAGGAGGCAGGATTTGTTTACCAATCTCCTGTTCCCTGGGGCCCTGTAACTGCTTGGACCAATAGAATGTCATGGAAATGATGAAGCGCCAGTCTTGTGTCTAAGTCTCAAGGAGCCGTGTCCACTTGTTTTCCTTGTGTCTTTGTAATAGTCAGGAGCACGTGAGAATGTGATTGGGCTATTCAGATGCAAGATTAGCTCCCTGATCAAAGCTAGCCGAGAACAGCTGACAGCCAGGAGTGAGACTTGCCAATGTCAGCAGAGGATGACCACCAAGATGGGTGAGTAGTAAATGCTTGTTAAGTCACCGAGGCTTTCAGAGCTGTTATACGGCATTATTGTGGCCATAGTTAACTGACACACCCAATCAGATGTTAGAGAATGATGCATCCCTTGAAGAAATTATTAGAAGCAACTTTCACCTTCAAACAAAATGGGTTCCTGAAGACCGTTTTCTTCACTTGCAATGCTTGGAGCTGAGAGCTAAATATTTTCCGTTGGTCTTCAACTCTAGATGTGTTTAATATTGTGGTAGAAACCAGAGAATGAGCACAAGAATTGATTTTCTTTCTTTCTTTCTTTCTTTCTTTCTTTCTTTCTTTCTTTCTTTCTTTCTTTCTTTCTTTCTTTCTTTCTTTTTTGGTTAGGCACCAAATGAACATAGGTGGGAGAGCTCTGGCTGGTGGCACCATGGATAAGGTGCTGGCCTATGAACCGAAAGGTCATGGGTTTGATTCCCCAGCCAGGGCACACAACCAGGTTGCAAGCCAGGTCTCCAGCCAGGTCTTAGCTGGAGGCAGGTGAAAGGCAACCATGCATTGATGTCTCTCTCCCTCTCTGCCTCTCTCCCTTCCCCTCTCTAAAAATAATAAATAAAATCTTCACACACACACAAAATGAACATAGGTGGGAGACTCAAAGCCTAGAAAAGTGACACCTATTTATATTTCTGTTGACTTCAGATTAACATAGGACTTCCCTACCTAGGTGGGGTGTTGTTTGTACCAGTTAATATTGCTCATGTTGGCATTTGGAAAAAGTTCTGTACATACAGAGGTCAGTGTATGTGTAGATCAATGAACGGCCATCTTTGTAAAACTTCTTGATGGGTAATGGCAGGGCTTGGCTTCCCTAATTTCAATGTGGATTAGAAGCGCAGATAAGAATCTAGCAAAACAAGTTCATGAATCAAAGTCTATTGTGCTCAATAATCGTAGGATTACTGGCCTCTCAAGCTGGAGTCACCAAACTGAACAGAATGGTAAATAAAAGTCCTGTGTTCTACCTTTTAAAATGTGGCACAGACCAGACCCTACAGTGGGGATTTTACGCTAGTCACCAAGCTCCTGGCTGTTTGATTATATATTTGGTCATATATCCTGACAATGATTGAATGAGGCTTGTGGAAGAACTTCATTAATGTTCCCTGGTCACCCAAGGTCTGCTGTCAATCAGTGTCAGCAAGTGTACTTTCTAAAAGTGAGCCTTGTCTCTCAGAGGTGAATTTATGGTTGGGGGAGGATATAAACAAGTTGCCTTCGGTGTCCCAGCGAAACACTGGTTTTTCCACCCTCTTCTTATTCATCTCAATTCAGTCTCTGACCCCAGAACTACAGATATACACTACGTGCCTTTAGGCAGGAGATCCCACGAGTTGGTTCCTGGCCCCATGGGCTCCTGTGGCCTTCCATCACGGATGCCTCTGTCTCTCAGACCTTGGCATGAGCATCCAGAGTGACTGCTGTCCTGGCTCTGTAAAGGGAAACCATTGTGTGACTCTGCCCGGTGGTGGAACAAGAACATAGAGACGGGATTCAGAGGCAGCAGCTGAGACAGTTGGGATGCAGGACACCCTCTCTTCTAGCCTCACTGGGGGGGTTGGGGCCAGACCGTGATTTTTAAATGAGCATTCATGAGGGAGTGAGCTGACACAGAGACTGAGTGGGATTAGCATAAAGATTTTCTCTCTTTCTCTAAGTATAATATGTCATTTTTCTTACACAACAGCTATGATTCCAGTCACGTCTTCTGACCAAATTCTAAAACACAATTCTGGATACATACAGGATTATAAACCCTTGATACATTATACAAGCTGTAGAAAGAATGATTTGCCATTGAACCGTTGCATCTTTGTAAAACTGTTTTTAAATTGGGGTGGCAAAGGGGAGAAAACTGGCTGTCAGTCTTAGTCACTGGAAAGTGCAAACAAACAAAACCCCATGAAGAATTAAATACTAAGGATGCCTGTCCAGCAGGTACCTGTGGCTGAGATAAGGTCTACTTATACTACTTAATACTCCTTCCCCTTGGGCAGTGGTTCCCTGGTCCAGCAGCATTAGCACCACACCTGGGAACTTGTCAGAAACACCCATTCTTGGTCCTCTTCCCAGATCTACTGAGTCAGAGACTCTGGGGTGGGGCCTAGCAATCTGTGTTGTCAAAACCCTCTGGGGGATGATGATGTGAGTTCAAGTTTGAGAACTACAAGTTTATAAGATAACAATCTGCTTCACAAGGTGCACAGGAAATGGTTTTGGTTCCCAGAGAGATTTAGTCCTTCATGCCTTAAGCCATCTATGTACCGTATTACCTCCTCTCCTGTGCATCTACGATGGTACTGATACATACCATCCTCAGGAAAATTAGGAAAAGCATCAAATACTTTTCTGTATTCTGTGATTGCGCTCCCCAGTGCCAGTGTCCTCCCTGGTCACAAATCATTATCTAAGCCGTTTGATTACAACAGCACCTTTATTTCTTCCTCATAAGACACCTGTAATAGAAATCAGCAAGGGAACTCTACTCCAGTCACTGAAGAACCCAGGCTGATGGAAAGTCCATCCCAACACTTGCTTCCATGAGCGCCATGATGGTGAACTGGACACTGGCTTTAAAAAAAAAAAAGATTTAATTAATAAATTTATTTTAGAGAGCAGGGAAGGGAGGGAGAAAGAGAGAGAAAGAGACATCAACGTACAAGAGATACATCAATTGGTTGCCTCTCACGTGCCCCTAGCTGGGGACCTGCCCTGCAATCCAGGCATGTGTCCTGACCAGGAATCAAACCAGTGACCTCTCGGTTCACAGGCCAGCACTCAATCCACTGAGACACAC
This sequence comes from Noctilio leporinus, assembly GCA_004026585.1. NCBI lineage: Eukaryota > Metazoa > Chordata > Mammalia > Chiroptera > Noctilionidae > Noctilio > Noctilio leporinus. The sequence goes on along the minus strand of PVIW01001474.1, from coordinate 98,747 downwards.
CGGCCAGGGCTGCACACTGACCTTTAAAGCTCCCACCTGGAATTGATTCAAGTCATGTCCACTAATGTTTCATTGACAAAGCAAGTCACATGGTCAGACCTACCTTCAAAAGTAGGTGGGTTAAGCCCTGGCCAGGAAGCTCAGTTGGTTAATGTCAGCTCAATATGCAAAAGTTGCGGGTTCCATCTCCAGTAAAGGTACATGTAAGAATCAGCCAATGAATGCATAAGTAAGTGAAACAACAAATCGATGTTTCTCTCTCTCAAATTAAAAAAAAAAAAAAAAAAAAAAAAAACAACTTATTTATTTTTCACCCTGGTTGACTTGGCTTAGTGGATTGGCACCAGCTGGTGAACCCAAAGGTCACTGGTTCAATTCCCCAGTCAGAGCACATAAACAGGTTGCAAGCCAGGTCTCCAGCCAGGCCCATGGCTAGAGGCAGGTGAAGGGCAACCATACATTGATGCTTCTCTCCCTTCCTCCCTCCCTGCCCTTTTCTCTGTAGGTGATGAGTAAAATCTTTAAAAAAATATCCTAAAAAAAAAAGTGAGGATAAACCCCCTCCACTCATTGTAATTTGGTCAAAGAACCCAGAAGAACAATGGTCACTATACCCAAAATATTTGTAGAGTAGATATTTTTTAAAAAAGATTTTACTCATTATTTTTAGAGAAAGGGGAAGGGAGAGAGGTAGACAGGGAGAGAGACATAAATGTATGGTTGCCTTTCCCCTGCCTCCAGCTATAGACCTGGCTGGAGATCTGGCTGGAGACCTGGTTATGTGCCCTGACTGGGGAATCGAACCAGCAACCTCTGGGTTCACAGGCCAGCACCTTAATAAATAGAAAATTTAAAAGTAGGCAGGTAGTACTCTGAAAAAGAATTGGAGTATCTGAGAACAGCCTGAATGACTACTATCCAACGCTATGCATTAATAGTAAAGAAATGGCAAGGCAAACGCTTCTCAGTTTTATATTCACCATCTCTTTGTTCCCATTGACCTTCAAATCAATAAAATCTACACCTTCCTCCCAAGGTCTTTTCTGACCAAACTTTTTCATTTTTCATATTTAAAAAAAAGTTAACATACATGCAGGAAAATGCACAGATCTTGAGTACACAGTCTGATGAATCACTACCAAGTGAACCTAACAGTGTAGCTCCTTCAAAGCTAAAAAGCAGAGCATTACCAGGCGCTCACCAGCCCCTCTCAACGGGGTTCTTCCCAGTCATTCCCCCTTTCCTAATGGTAACACTCTCCTGAAGTGGACGCCACACTGCAATTTGTGTTTTATAATCATTCATTTGACTAGTATGTATCACTTGGGCAGGCACCAGAGCTTCCCAGCCCTGGCAAGTGCTGTTTCAAACCCAAGCACAGTAGCTGATCTCAGTGAGCTTCCTGTAGGAAGACTAGCTTTCCAGGGGGAGTGGGAGAAACCTACTTGGACAGGGTTGAGTCAAGAGCTCTCCGAACTCTCAGCGACACCACCAAATTAATAAATGTCATCTTTATTACCTGTTTATTTAAGCACATTCAGTATTTCATAACGGCAGATGGGATCATAGCCAGAATCTTTTTGTTGCTTGGCATGACAAGTAGGTGACCCGCCCAGCCGCCACTTGGCCTCCAACAGCCAAGCTTCACACATGTTGAGCTGGTATCATGGGCAGCTAGGCACCCCCTTGCCCTTCTGCAGCTCCGTGTTCTCCCTTCCCTTCCCTTCCTCCAGCCTCGCCCTTTCAGGTGGGTCTAGGGCTGGGGTGTCCCGGTTGTGTCCCGGGACACTGGATGTGTCCCGGCTGGGGAATGAGGAACAAGCACAACATTTATTTTGGCCCTAATATAAGACTGGCATTTAGTTTTAGGAATGTTCCTATACAGCTTCCATTACTTGAAATTTAGGAATATAGTTCACACTTTCTTGCCCATCAAAGGTCTTCATGGAGAGGCTGCGGGTAACTGGTTTCCTCAAATGGCAGCTCCTCCTCAAATGTCTTAAAACCACACCTACCTGGACGGGCATGCACCCATAAAACATGGTGTTTTTGTTTTCCAGCTTCCCTACAAAATCCCTGCCAGGATTCAGGACAAGTGTCATTAGAAATGCTGACTAATTCCACCTTTTACACTTGAAGAGCTGATTGTGACTTTCCGATCCTTCCCCACAGGAAAAGGCCAGTGACTTTGGCAGGAGAGTGAGTGTGAGCAGCTCTGGGACCGTGTGGCCAATGACTCAGCCACATCCTTTTGTGGGAATCATCTTCAGAAAGATGTACTTTAAATGTATTTTTACAATCAGCTGGCTTGTAAATTATAGCCATGCTAAACAAGAACGGAGTTAACTTGTGATTAGTAATTTCCTTATGGCACAAAGTAGAATTTGATAGTCTCTGGTTAAGGCCAGGGCTTTAAGAAATTGTGCTTTCAGAACAAAAAGAAAACAGAGAAACTGCCTTTATTCCAAAGCCAAAGCAACAGGTCATGGCCTTCTTCCTGTGCAGGAGCAGTCCCGCTCCACAAAGGACACAGGGAAGGAAAAGATTAATTTATGAAAATACTCCCAGAGCTGCGTGCCTGCTCAGCCACTGTCACTCACACCACTGAGCCGCCTCCAACCTCCCTCCCCCATCAACACAGAAAAATGGATCCAGACAGGCAGGTTCCTGGCCTTCTAGCAACGACTTCTCCAGGAGATGCAGAAATGCCACTGAGCATGAATAAACACCTCACAAAGACGATGCTGGCTCCTTACTCATCAACGATAAAAGACTGAACATATGGTTTCTTGTTTTGCTATCGCTCTCCCCACCCCACTTACCTTGTTTAGGAAAGAATATGCCAGGGTAAAGTCTCATAATTCAGGAGTAATAAATGTTCAGTGTGGACCAAAGGTCACATGGACAAACACCAGGTATGCTCCTTAAATACACAGAGTCCTAGACCTACAGAACCAGCCTCTGCAGGGCAGGGCTCAGAGCGTGCATTTTCACCAGCTCCCTCAGGAAATTCCTATGCACACTGTGGAGGGGGAAAGCTCACATGAAGTACTGCAAAAAAAAAAAGACCTCTGCTTGCAGCTGGGCTTCCTCTCAAAAGGACCCATGAGCATTTAAAGAAAATTATGGTTACTCTGATCATTTTTTTCCCTTGAGGAGAAAATTTGGGTTTCTTACCTGATTCTGTCTTGCAAGCATTATCACACAGCTGCAGTATTTCAGTGTTATATAAGTCAGGGATAAAATTACTCTCATTGGAGTACTGGAAAATTATAGAAAAGGTCCCAACATGTCAATTATTTTGGGGACTAGGACTAGAAAGTATGTTCTGGGTAACTTTCTCCAGAAGCAAGGCCCTCCTCTGTGGTAAGTGTGGGCCTTAGTCTATTTAGTCCTACTGGCGGGACGAGTTGTCAGTTCTTGTTGACATTCAAGTCTCCAAGTTCCCACTGCTCTGTTCAAGAGTGTCTGGGAAACTGACTCTCTATCACTTCAGAGGTTTTTCTCTTCATTCAAGCTGGAAAAAAAAATCAGGAGTCTCCCGCTCTCTGCTGGTCTCTCTTGGGGACCCTGCCCAAGCGTCCCACCAGATTCCATTATGGATTTGTGTCTCGGGCCCTGGCTGGTAGCACAGTGGATAAAGTGCTGGCCTGCGAACCCAAAGGTCGCAGGTTCGATTCCCCAGCCAGGGCACATAACAAGGTTGCAAACCAGGTCTCCAGTCAGATCTGTGGCTGGAGGCAGGTGAAAAGCAACCATACATTGATGTCTCTCTCCTTCTCTGCCTCTCTCCCTTTCCCTCTTTCTAAAAATAATGAAATAAAATCTAAAAAAAAACCAAAAACAAAAATCACACCTATGCCATGAGAATCAGGCTAGTCTACACAGTGTGCCAAGATTCTAAGATAAAAAGGTGCTGAAGTGCCCAGGGTTAGCACCGCACACAAGGCACAGGCAGCACAGGTCACCCCGAAGTTAGATGTGTGCTGGGTAAGACCTCCTCACTCCAGGATAAAACAAGTGCACGTTTTGTTTTACAAAATAGAGCACAAGAAATCTGAAATGCAGTGTGCAGATGTCAGAACTCATTTTCTGCAGCACCGAGAGCACTACTTTCCTTTCTCAAATGGAACAAAGACAATTCCCAAACCATAAGCCACCTCAGCCACAGCCCTCTTCGCTCAAAAAGGGGTATCATGCCATTAAGGGGCAGAGAACTCCCAGCCCCATGTCTCCTCAAACACAAACACTCTTCTGCTTTAATTTATTGTGCTAGTTCAGACCCAATGGAACTTGGCCTTGAATAACTAACTACCTGAACCAAAGTTGAGCCCAAGTCCCAGAGCTGGCAGATCTGTCCCAGGAGGGAAGAGGTGCTCGTGACTCCAGGCAGCTGTGACCTCATTTTCACGGTTCATGGAGGAGGGTGTCCCTTCCTCCCCAGAGGCCCTGGTGAGAACTGAGGGAGCGTTTGTTACTGTCTCAACACGGCCTGAATTGTCAGCAATGCCTTTCACAGCGCCTCCAAAATTTTTCCCTACAAGATGCAAACATCTGAGCTCATGAAAAAAAGGCTTTCTGGTTCAAGTACTGTGATGACATATCCCTTTGAAAAAATCCAGTCTCTAGCCTTTTCTTGAGCTCAGTAATGAATAAATGAAAGGATGGAACAGGAAGAAAGAAAAAGAAGAATGGTTTAAGAAAAGTCTCAGTGATATTTTTCCAGTGCATCTGGCTCTCACAAATGACCTGGGTTAAAGCTCCCCTGTCACCCCTGGTTAGCGTGGCTCAGTGGATTGAGCGTCAGCCTGTGAACCAAAGGGTCACTGGTTCAATTCCCAGTCAGGGCACATGCCTGGGTTGCAGGCTGGGTCCCCAATTGGGGGTGCATGACAGACAATCACACATTGATGGCTCTTTCCCTCTCTTTCTCTCTCCCTTCCCCTTTCTCTAAAAATAAATCAAATCTTAAAAAAAAATTCAGTATCAGCAATTCTCACACCTAAGCCACTGTGTTTCTTCATTTTAACGAGATGGACTGGATCCCCTTTACTTTTAAAAAAGGACTTGAAAACAGGTGCAGTTGAAATAAAAAGGTCTAGCTTTGTCTCTCCTTGCTCTTCATTACGCATTTCAACCAGTACGCAGCAGCTGCACTCAAAATTAGAATCAAGGTCTAGTGCTTCTGCACGTGAGAAGAGTTAGCTTACTGGCTCCCCTTGGAGATTACCTGTCTGATGAACTGTGTGCCTAATAACGTCTTAAATTTCAGACTCGTGACATGCAACCTGAGTAATGAGCAGCGCTGTGGTGCTCTTAGGAGAGGTCTTCTCTTGTTGGCGTACAGGGCCAGTAGACAGGGCACTCAGCCTCCTTGTGCGACCCATCCGTCAGCCTGCACTGCCACTGCTGTAAGGCAATAGGATCAGGGCAGACAGCTGTCAGAGATGAAGCAGGGACAAGCCAAAAAGCTTAATAAAGTTTTATTTTGAAAATATGGCAAGAGTCTAAGGCACTTCAAACATTTAAATACATATAAGACCAAAGTAAATGTGACGTGGTATAAAGGAATCCATAAATACGTGGAGAAGTATACTACGTTTCTCTAGAGGCAAATATATGGCCAAGTCCTCTAACCTATGTAATCAACCTTTACCATTAGATGTAGAGTGTGCAATTATTAATAAAAATATGGTAGTTACATGTAGTTCTTCATGTCTTTTATTACCATGGAATACAAAAGTTGAAAATACTGTGTCAATTTTATATAGATACCTTTTATATAAAGTCATATAATACACCCACCCAGATAAAAACAACTGCAGAAATTTCCTTTTGTAGTGTTGTACATGTTTAGAGTCCCATCTTTTAATTTTAACCCAGAAACCTGTGAGCCCAGGCCCAAGATACTGATGATCAAATTCAACTTAGATATTTTAAAATAATAAAGACAAAAGAAAAATCAACAAAACCATCCTGGAATGCAATTTTTGAAGGACTTCCCAATGTTTCCACATTAGTAAATATAAATACATGTGAAAAAATTTAAATCACCAGGCCAACAAGAACCTGACACTTCTCAACAGTGGTGTGGTGGTGGGGGCGGTGAAGAGGAGAAATAGGAGTTGCTCGCTCAGGTCCAGTTACAGTTTCCTACCACTGTACATAACGGAGCAGCGACTCAACAGCAACAGTGGCTGGGGCCAGGTGTGCCCAACACAGAGGGAAGGCGGCCAGCAGGGAGGCGGCGCGTGCCTGCTGGCGATCTCTGGCTGGCTCAGCTTCTGCTGTGACAGCTCCAGCCTTCAGTCCTAGGCTTTCTGCATTCTGTTTGCTGGTGAGCTCAGGCACAATAATACATTCAGTGTCTGTCATCCCAACAGGAACAATTAGCAGCTTAGTGGTGGCATGTAAATGGACGGCTATTTGGACATAATTAATCATATGAACCTCGGTGGGTAGGACCAGGAGATGTCTTCCTTCCAAGCCTAGGGGTGCCCTAAAGACCAGAAAAGGAGAAAACAGGGGGTTAATTAAGTGACCTCAGGTAGATGTGTCCTGCCTCACATAGGATCTCTGTTCACCATAGATGACAACCACCCGTGAGCAAGCCAGAGCGAGAAGAGTGGGACCACAGAACACAGGTCCACCAGGAGGAGGCGCTCGGGAGCCAGTCAAACTCAGCAGGGCCACGTCCAGCCACCCTGGGAAGTCAGCTTCCTGTCAGGAGTGGACTTTGGGACCACAGGTTGCTACTCACACTATCTGCATGAGGAAAAATGCCAAGAACGGGGCTGTTTGTATTATATGTATTCGTGGGTTCCGGATATGCCATTTGAATAATTCTGCCCAGGATAAGCCCTTCATGTGAGGGTGTGAGCGTGTCTGTCCTCCAAGGACAAGCAGGGATCCAGCCTCTGCTGCACTGTCAGCACTCCTGGCCTCCTGGGTGAGGTAAAACTGATGGACTCTTACGTTCCAGACTAAAACTCCCATTTTCAGAATCATCATAAAACCTGCGCCTCCTCTCAACTCCCAAAGGAAGGGGGCCCCCCTGACTTGGCGGATTCCAGCCTATTAACAAGTGCCAAGCGCGTAACACTGACCGGAGACTGGGCTTTGGCGAAGTTGACGTGGGCATAGAGGAGAACGGCGATATCCTTGTGCCCGGCTTCCAGAGCGATCGAGAGCGCGGTGCTGCCATCCTTAAGGTGAAAAGAACAAGCCATGTTGGATTTCTCAAATTTCCAGAGAGCCAAACGGTAAAACAAAACACCCTCCAGTAATTGATATGGACCCTTGGACCTAGCCATTCATTCAGTCCTTTCCGGAACTTTTCTGGACCTCTACGTGCCAAGCCCTGTGGATGCAAGGATGGATGACACACAGCCCCCACCCTAAGGAAGTCAGTCCAGCAGACACTGCCCCGTTTCCTCTGTCTTTGCCTCACAGCTGCTAGCGAGCAGGTCTGTGGATCCTCAACAAAGGCAGGCTGCCTGTGAAGAATTCTCACTCAACCACTGTGCCCATGAGTTGGGGACAGTAGGAGGTGATGGGGATACAAACATATTTTAGTTGCCTTTTTTCTTATAATTACAAATGAGCAGGCCTGTACCATGGCATATGTTTTGACATCCAGCAATATGCCAAAGGTCTCAATTTTCCTCCTGGGGAGAGAGCTGACCCCCCATCTCTTAACTACCCCTGCAGAACGCTCCAAGTGACGCCAGCGTGGAGGCACGAGTGTGCTGGCTCGCAGAACTGTTGCGCATGGAAATATGAGGGACACGCTGAATTCAGGAAGGAAAAATTCTCAATTAAATATTTGGTTTCCATTAAACTGCAGGCATTGAGATGGATATAAAGGAGCATCAAGGCAAAAAAAACAAACAAAAAAAACAAAAAACAAAAAAACAGCACAATTTCTTTTCTGTGTAGCCTTGGAATATGAATTCCCTTCTGGTTGCTGGCTGCTGAAAACGGTTCGCATGTGGTTTGCATTTTACGGTCCCTCCCTCCCACTCTGAATCCTGGGAGGCCAGCCGCATGCCCTCCTACTCCTTTAAACATAAGGAAGCAGACAATTAGCTGAGGTGACTAGAAGCCACTGTAGCTCTCTGGCCTCTTATTACTATATCCACAAGATGTTCTTTGCTGATAGAGTAGAAGTAAAAGCCAACAAACACACGAGACACATGGGACAAACTGCTCTTAAGCTAAGAAGATCCCCGTGCTCTGTGAGAGGGAGGGAACGTGGTGTGACTGCAGCTCTGGCTCCTGCACTGTCACCACCACAGTGGGAGTTCAGGCCGCCCTTAGTGCCAGGGAAGACCTGTGCTGAGGTGCTCTCCCTGCTGGCTGGGGTCCTCGGGGACCTCTGGTCCCAACCTGTGTCTCACAGATATAAAACTTTCAAACGCAGAACCAACCCAGCCTAATCTCTATAACCTTTGGACCTTTCTACTCTGTCATCACCCAAATGTGAGTTCCCATGCCCTCCCCCATGGGCGCTGCTCTCCTATGGCCTGCAGATGTCCAGAGGAGCGGCTTTCCTTGGGATGTTTCCCAGCTAAGGGGTCATCTGTGGACAGGGGCAGTTCAGGGCCGGGGAAGGAGATCAGGGTGATGAGGACGGGCACAGCCAGAGCAGCGGGGGAAGATATGCCAAGAAAGTCAAGATGGCCCAGATCCCTGAGCTGAGGAAACATCCTTGCGATGGGCCCCAGTGTAGGGCACACCCATCTTACTTCCCTTTGCGTGGGAAAGTGCTTCACTGTTAGTAATAATGGTTCTAGTTGCCCAATAACCCCAGCTGGTAATAGCTAAGAATCCAGATTTTCAAGTCAATCAGGGACTAGTCCTCTCATGGATTTAGAAGTTGCCTATGCTGATTCTGATTTGGTACCGCAAACCTGTTTGCTCCCCTTCGATATGCTGGTTCTCATACATGCCCATGACCTTTTTCCTTGAATGAATTTGGGGGAAAGATCTGATTATCTTTCTGCCTTTGGCTGTAGTAAATAGAGTATTAGCTGGGGCATAGTAAGTGCTGCCAAGCTGGGCCATGAGGCGAGGTGGCCATAGACAGCAACACCAATCCCTAAGGAGAATCAAGGAGGACGCGTTCTTTTCCCTTTGACTCCCAGCTCCGCCTTGTGTCCCTGTAGGCGCCTGGTGTGCAGGCCCAATGCAGGCAGCTTACGTTGTCCTCCAGGTGGCCATTGCAGCCAGGCTGGGCCAGCAGCAGCTTGACGATCTCCACGTGCCCGTGCTCGCTGGCACACATCAGGGCGGTGGAGCCCTCATCATCCTGGATGTTGACATCAGCACCACAGGCCAGCAGGCCCTTCACCATGTCTATCCGCCCATGACTGACCGCCAGCATGAGGGCTGTTTGTCCTGCCTGCGGCAAGAAATGACAGCAAACTTCAGAAGCACATACCAGACTGGCAGGGTGCAGCTTGTAGTGGGGTTGTGCTGGGGGGGGGAGGGGAGGGAGGGTTGACAGGGTGGGATGTAGACTAGACGTGGAACCAGTTGCGGGGGGTTGGTGGCAGGCATGGAGCAACCAGTTTCTCGTGAGTGATGAGATAAGTTAATATGTTAGACCATCAAGTGATGAGTCAATTTTTCCCTTTAGCTTGGAGGCTCCGTCTCATGACATCAAGGAACTGGAAAGTCAGAAAATGGTTAACGAAGTCCAACTATGAACACATCTGAACTAGGGGCATTCGGTACCTGGCATGAAGACACCAGTCACCCAGTGGCTGCTGGGACATCTGTCACTCATGTGCCGGCTGACCTGAAGTTTATGCAAACATTGCTCCAAACAGAGGCACCCAAAGCCTCTGTCCACTGGGACGTTTAAGCCAGTATTTCGTCAGTGTGCCTGGTTATCCAGGACGGCCAGGCAGCAGCCAGGGCCTGGGGCTGGGCCAGTGAGTAAGTGCTCAGTGGCAGGAGGCGCGGTGGGGGGACCTGTGCAGGTCACTGCAGCAGCCGCAGGCGTGAACACACGAGCGTGGGAAGACAGTGTGCTCACCTGGCTGGCTTTGGCGTTCACATCCCCGCAGCCGAAGAGCTCCTCCACCACCCGCATGTCCTTCTCCGCTTCCACAGCGGCAAGCGCCGCCAGCATGATGGGGGTGTACCCCGCCTTGTTCTGGTGGTCCACGTTACACACGGCTGCGAAGAGAAGGGTTTTTCTTTTTTTAGGGAGAAGCCATCTCCCATCATGAACTGAAATGAAGGTAGGGAGTTTGGAAGAATCCAATGAAATGGCAGAGGTGTTTTTATATCAAACAAAAAAAAAAATATATATATTTTTTAAATTCGTGGGGCCTGAAGCATCGGTGAGCTTTCACAGCATGTCTCATTAGCAACTGGAGGCTGAACTATAATAGGCTGGAGGTCTGGGAAGCTGTTCTAAGTAATGGTTGCTATGGTGCATAAATAATGTGGGAACTAGACATTAACCTGTGTTTAGGAAATCACTGTTTTAGGGTAAAGAAGACAGTAAGAGGTTCAAGTGAAAGATTTGTTAAGGCTTGTGCATGAACTCTGAATATAGCATTATCCCCTTAAGAAACCACTGTTCATTCTGGGTCCCTGGGTTTACTAATCTGACTTGTTTGAGGCACTTAGAAGCAGCATTTTAATCACACGACAGCTACTCTGGAAACTGTAGCCTGAGAGCAAATGCAGTCAAGTCCCCTAAGAAACTGCCTGAGTCTAACAGATCCTATAACCCAGACCTTTCCTATTCCTGTAATTCTTAAGAGGTCTTTTGGGGTACGATTATCCTTCAGGCATTTTTAAATTCCTTCAGCACTTTCTAATAAAATGAAAGGAATGAAAGTGCAGAAAATATACTTTATTGTGTGATCAAATATAATTAAAATGTTTAGGATGTTCCCTTCATACAGAGTGATGCGAGAAGACACCATAGAAACTTTCCTTGAGTTCTAAAACAATGACAGTGGGGAGATGTGGCATCTACTATAGTGCTTATTCTTTAATGCAGAAAAGGTAAAAGCTGCGTGATAGGAGCAGGTGAGCAGATGTGCTCTCTGAGGCTTCTCAGTGTCTGTGAAGTTCAGTTCTTTACAGACGCTGTGTGTCTTACATTCACAGACACACCTGATGGAGCCACAATCTTAGCCTATAATGAATGGTAAGTGGAATCCAGGGAAGTGATTAACCAAGGCAACCTAATAATGGAATTAATTAAAATAATTTAATTTACCAAAATATCTTGCCCACACTATTTTCCAAGGATAGATTAAGTCATTCCTTTCAGGAGTAATCCTGAAATCTTGTTTTTGCTTTCCGGGGTACTATTCACTTCACTGTTTAAACAATATTTGGTCTGACAGTATCGCTAGCTATGTTTATAGTCTGGAAAGTCTGAAGGGAAGAAGTCTTACTTGGAATTCCTTCCTGAAAGATGAAAGTCATTTTATTCTAACAGGGATCCTACACTGGGAACAAGCAAATTTAGGGGAGAAAAATGAATAAATCTGCTTGGTTTCTTTCTGCATGAATCCAACACCCGTAAAATAGAACAAAAATGTGGACAGTGGGTCAAAAAGCAGTATGAGAAAACTGGACAACTTTATAATCATATTCTAAATCAGATGTCCACACTGTATTTTCATTAATTAGACTGAGGCACTGTGAATTCTGTATCAGAATTTTTACTAGGAGTAAAAATAGGTATTTCAAAAATAGATAAAACATAATGTGGGAAGTATATGTACCACTGGGTAGCTCCATTTGAATAAGTTGAAAGCTCAGTATTTCTCAAAAGGACTTTTGTATGTAGTACTACCTTCACTTCATCTTTAATACATCCCTTGACAGTATTCTGGGATGACAATTTCCAATTACAAACAAGAATTTCCACACTTTTCATTACTATGGTTCATTTACAAAAATAACACTTTTCTTTGCTTTATTCTGATTTCCCAATAACTGGGCATATTTGGCAGAAATGGGGATGACTCCACCATAATCTGTTCCAGTGCCTTTGCTTGGTCCCACCTTGACTAACCACACACCTTGATGAGACAGCTGGAAGGAGGTGGTGGGACCAGGACAGATCAAGCAGCCCATAAACACCAAAGCTGAGATTGTGGCTCCAAAAGCAGCACTCTGCTTCCAGACACCCAACCCACCAGGCCTGCGAGATTCAACTAAGGAGGGAATGTGAGTCATGTTCATTCCCAGGGATACAACTCGCTTGAAGGCAGCTCAACTGCAGCAAGAATATCCCCCAAACCTCCTTTCAAAACAGATCTGGAATCTGCATCACCCAGTTTTGTTGAGATGTCAAGCCTCCCACTATGAGTTAAGAATGACACCCTTGCCACGTCACTGGAGAAGTAATGTAGAATGGTCACAGAATTGAGCAGATCACCTAGCTTCCTTGAGGAGTCGCAACCCAACAGCTTTTAGAGAAGAAACCAGGGCAACCAACATACCAGCATCCAAGAGCAGCTTCACAATCTCAAAGTTGGAGTGAGACACGCTATAGTGAAGGGCTGTGTTGCCGTTGCCATCGGCCATGTTGATGATGTGACGCAGGACGTCTGGGGAGATGGCTGCAAAGGCAGCTATGTAGTCCCCGACCATGGCAGGTACGGCCGACTTCTGGCTGGACACTCGGAACCACTCGTGCTGGAGGGTGTTCAGGCAGAACCTCTGCCAAGATACCAAGCGAGCGCCATTAGTGCCTCTTTTTTTTTAACTTTATTTTTATTGTTGACACTATTACAGATGTTCTCATTTCCCCCCTTCCCTCTTTGCCCACCTCTACCCAGCCCCGCCCTGCCCCTGCCCTCTGGCCATCACTGTTGTCTGTGTGAATGGGTTATTCACATACTGTATGTTCTCTGGCTAATCCCTTCATCTTCTTTCATCCAGTTCTCTTTCGCTCTGAGTTCTATTTATAGACTTTTGAGACTTAGCCGAAAGCCCAAGAAACCAAGCCTTTTATAGTCAAAGTATATGCAGTTAGAATTGGCTTGCAGAAACGACTGAGATATAGTACTCTACGGGAAGCCTCAAATTCCAAAGTGGAACATCTGTCCTGATTTTAAAGCAAAAATGTATTCTGACTTCTATAAAAGAGGCCATATAGTACTGTACAAGGGTTCAAAATCTGGCTCTACTACTTATGAGATGTTGAGGACCCTGGAAATGATAGTTATTCTGTGCCTTAATGTCCTCATCTGCAAAATGGGGACAATAAAAATAGTATTCCTTCACAGTGTTTATGGTGAGAACAAATGAGGTAATACATTTGTTCATGTGCAACTTTAGGCCTGGTTCTATTTATTACTGAACTACCAATATTATACAGTTACACTGGCCTTGCACATGATTTTCACAATAATTGCAACAGAAGAAAATTACTTAACCCACGCTTAATTAGGAGGCTTCCTTCCTATCCGGACCAACCTTGACTCCTTCATTTCCATAGCACTGGGTTGGGAGACCATAAGCATGCAGCCAACTCAATTCCCACTCCAATATTAAATACAAATGTTCAGCCACAGAAAGGGCATAAAAAGCAGATCTGAGGCAAATTACATTTCCCTTAGGATCACATGCATTTGATCATCAGCCCCACTCACCGCCTCCTCTTAGTGTGTGAACACATGAACATGGCATATGGCATGTGTTGCATGGATGATATGGAGAAACTGGCACCACATGAAGTTCAAGGTAGACTGGGCACGGCCAGTGCTGGTGGTGGGGGTAACTACTTTCTTTACGGGCTCTCTTTTGTATGCATTTACCATTCATTTGTGCTTTGCATGCTCTTTACAACATTAAAAATATATGGAAGAAAGACGGAAAGCTTGTGTGACCAGAACCCAAGAAGTCCTCTTTCTATGGAGAGGTTGGTATTGTAGAGTTTTCCACCTCTATCTTCTTGCTACTGACTATTCAGTTTTAGCCCATTCACATACTTTCAGTCACTCGTGCAAGAGGCACTGGCCAAAACAAAATTCATCTATTTTTTTCTTTTCCTATGCTCTCTTTTATATATTTCGATTTCTATTTCTTTGGCATTCTTGCACGGAAAGAAGGAAAGTTGTAGCATGACTGGTTGTCATGATTCTGTTACTGCTAAATGTTCAGTGTCCTTTAAAGGTTATATAGCCCTGATACTGTGACCATTCATGTGTCTACTACTTTTCGCAGCACAATACTTTTAGTGCTTTTTTCACTAAATATTCAATAAACAAAAATATACTGATCCCAGAATGTGTGCCTGAAAATATGCTTGGCAATCAGGGGTCACAGAAATATCAAGCCCTCCCCTGAAGACCATACAATCCAATAATTTGAGAATAATTCAAGAAAAAGTATTGCTAGCTACAAATCTGGGGCCTGAAAGCACTAGTTTTCAGTTCAGTTTAAACCTAGCTGGAAAGAACATCCTAGCGATGTTTCATGGTTTTACTGATTGTGACCCAGGTAGAGACCAGCATTTACTTGATCACTGATGGAGTTCGGCATGTGGCCAGGAAGGTTATGGAATGCCTCCCTCTGTAAAGATCACTGCCACGCTCTGTTCTCAGCGCACTAACTGAATGTCAAGACTCAGCAGGTTCTGATGAATTTAAGTTTCTATAGCAACATAAACAAATATGATATGACACCACCTTTTTTTAAGATACCATATAATAAGGTAGTATGATTTAGTTGGGATTAAAAAATAAATAAACCAGGGACCAGTACTCAAGACAGGTATAATCTAGTCCCAGCACCAACTAGTAAGCTGACCTCTAGATACGCCCTGTAATCTTTAGCGCCTCAGTGAAAGCAGGCTAAACCAGAAGAGAGTGGCCTCCCAGGCACACACACCCATGCATTTCTCACGCCTGGGACAGTCACAAGTCTTCTTCAGGTTGTGTTTGCAGTACAAGAGGGGACCTAGTCGCCTCTCCAGGGTTAGATCATTCCTTAAATCCCTTCACGCTGTAGCATTTTGGTTTTATAACTCTGTAATATCGTTAGCCTTATCAATCAACTTTGTCACCCCTTGACTTATGTTAACCAGTGTAAAACTTCATATTCAATTTACTGCTAAAATGGAGATTCAAATGCATGTTACTATCTAAAATAGCACAAAATGCTTTTCACAATGCATTGAATAGAGCTGCCAACCAGAGGTTGGTCTGACTTATGTATGAAAGAAGCCACGCATCAACACTTCTCCCAGGCCTGGGACAGTGACAGACTTGGCAGTGGGTCAGAGGCACCATTGCCCACAGCAACGTTTATCTGTCCTATGCTGTACCATCATGCTTACTATGGCAACCACCAACCTCTTTGCTGTTTGCTTCTGAATCTCTCGAACTATGAAAAGATGACAAGTGCAGTTATCTCTAGGTTTAAAAATAGTGGCAGCCTGCATTCCACATCAGAACATAATATGCAGTTTCATAATTAAAAGGAATGCTGACTGTGGCCCAGATAGGGTTTTCTTGGGGGAGAAAAAACAAAACATATGCTAACTTAAAAAAAAAAAATTCTGCAATTCTGCTCCCTGGATCACAAAGTTTTGTAAGGAGAAGCAGAACATGTAGAAAGGAGACAAGTGACTGCAATCAGCCCTCCGTTCCAAGTACAAGTATAAGTATATGCCCCACCAATGCACCGGCCCCCCCAAGCAAAGTGCAGGGTAGGGAAGGAGCTCTGAGGCTGGGCTCAGGGAAAGGTCCACAGTGTGATCTAGTGAGTGGGGCAGCATGGTGCTCACCCTGCCCACCCGTGCGAGAAACAGTCTGGAGGAAAGCATGCCAGCAACAGCAGGCCAGGGCCAGGCTACAGCTGCCTCGACAATGGTGCCCACTAGGGCACTTTGTATACACAAGGGACAGACAATACTGTAGATCAGACTCACCATATCCTTGCTGGTCAAAGCTTTGGGGTCATTTATGTTATTTTTCAGTAAGTTGCAAGCAGACAACATCTTTTCACTTAATTCATACCTGAAAGGGGGAAAAAAACAAAAGCAGCTCATGGCTGGCCTTAAAAGGAAAGGCATTTTCATCCCAAACTCTAGAATGCATTAAAAGACAAGAGGCCCCAAGCTAAGCCAACTTCACAGTGGTACAAGGTGCTGCCGGGAGGCAGTCCAGGTGTCCCCAGGCAGCCAAGGGCTTAGCTACCACACAGAGCTCACATCTTTTCATGAGGGTCACTTTTGACTTCACTAGTTTGACCCTTATGACATTATTATAAAGTAACACTGGGAGATTTTTTCCATTCCTTTTGTTTTAAGTTCTTAAAAGTACTTTGTAATGTGAAGGGGCTGAAGAGGTCAGAATTACCATATACCCATCAGGCTGACAGTACGTCATACATCTGAACTCACATTTGGTGATTCAGGAAGTGTTTCTGAACCCACATGAAAATATCAACTTACAAGTCAGGTGACATATGATATGTAAATTATATCTCAATAAAGCTGTTAAAAGACAGATGACAAGACATTGAGCCATTTGAAAATACTTGGAAATATAAAAAAATACTTACCTTGTGTTCATGTAGTTAAACTTTCATTTGCCAAATTAAATTGAGGTAAGTGTTCCAAAATGTTCTATTTATTACTCATACTGAAAAACCATACTGAACTTTCCATCTGTCCATTCTTTCCTGTTGTATAAATGTTGATTCTAAATTTGCTAATAGTTTTTAAAGTTTACTACATTTTTAGGTACCTATTTCAGCCAACCAGAGTTTTTATTTGATATTTCAGCTGCTGTTTATGACATGCCAAATTCATTCCTGTAGTGTTCCCAATTGCTCTATGAGCAACAAAAAAGAGGCATTTGATGAATTACATCACCTTTACAGTCAATGGGATCTTTGGCTGAGGCCAAAAAACTGTCCCTCTTATACCCAATGGCCCTATAATAACAGAAATGACAAACTGTACCAAGATAAGTGACCAATGGGAAAAATCTAAAACCTTAAAAGAAATGTGCTGGTCACAAAAAATTCTAACATGCTTTTAAATACAAGGTGATTTGTTCAAATAACGAAGACTTCAGTGGCACCTAATAGTTCTGCAGATGGTGGCTGTACACCTACAATTAGATAACATAGTCAAAGAAAGGTGACCAACTATATCAAGCCTTTCTCTTTGCTACTGTAAGTGATTTAAGTTATCAACCTCTGCACGTGCACTTATTGGTATCACAACAAGATGTATGTATCTCTGAGGAATAGATCAAGTTTAGCTTTCCTTTGGAGATTGGAAACACCAAACAAGGAGATACACCTGCAAAATCCCCTACTGGCCAATTCTATTGCCAAAGTACATTAAATGTGGGAGGGGTTAGGGGAGGGGAGGGGAATGTACCACACCTCTCTCTGATTTCCACCTTCTCAGGTTCACATTCTTGAACCTGCATTTCATCTTCCACCCTGGCAGACTTGCAACCTTCCATATTAACTGCAGGGTGCCCTTCTGCCATTCCCCGGGTGTCTTCGTCCTCCTCTTCGTCCTCCTCTTCTTCAGGAGGATACTCAATGACATCACATTCCTCATCTGACTCGGAAGAGGAGCTTTCATCTGAGCTGGAATCATCACTTGAAGTTGTTTCATACCTAGGTGGCAATTGGGAGTTCAGGAGATGCAAGGTGTGCTCATAAAGACCCAGCGACAGAAATTTCTATGAAGGGAAAGCTGTGGACTGACTCCAGAAATTTCACCAGTCATTTTAGACCCTTTACGGAAAAGTTCAAAGTAAGGTCCACTTAAAAGCCTGGTGGTTTTGAATGGGTTCTGATTTGAGAGAGACAACTGGGGTTGCCAACTGGCGTCATATACCAATTGCAGAAAAAAGTAGACTATACAGACAGAGAGCACCTGTAGCTTAGTATGAATCAAAGAACATTTATCTTATAAAAACCAAGTCTGCATTGTTCATTTTTTCTGCTCCTTCTCCCCCCACTTCTTTATTCTTTCTTTTTGCTCCATTAATCTCTGAGTGTCAAGGTAAACGGATTATATAATAACCAAGGGTTTTTCTAGTATATATCCTCCAAATCCTCCCGGGCTGCATCACCCAGTAAAACTTTACAGACTTGGAAAACAGTCACCATGAAGTTAAAGCTTTGTGATACACTTTACTATAAATATTATCTCAAGTAATTTTGCACTATGGCTTTCTTCTAGGGGCCATGTACTGATTAATAAATTAACTGGCTTTTGATTTAATTATCAGAGGACAAATAGGCTTAGCTATTTACCTGTAGCAATTAGAAGAGAAGGAACAAATAACTAATAAATATTCTATTTAGAAAGCAAAGAATGGATGACGGGACTAGGTTGCTCTTCAGGGGAAAGGCCCTACAGTTTTGTTTGTAAATATGGACAGCCTAGCAAAACAACCCATTCTGAAGGAGCAAATGACTATCACTGGCCAGGGAGTGAGGCTCTCAGTCTCTTTCTGCTTGTTTCTGAGTTCTCAGACAGGTAAGTACAAGATGTCCCATAGTGCAGCAGACCTGCCGCTTTTGTTGAAGACCAGGTTTTTCAGATCAGAGGTGAGATGTAAATGGCTCAGCTTCATCAGGTTTTCTTTCGAGAGTGACATATCTTTAAAGATAGCAAGAAGAGGAAAGGAGAGAAGCCCAAATGCACCTTTCTGAAGAGGGATCTTCCATTACCAAGAAGAGGCAGCTTCCCAGGCTAGACACCTTTAAATAATATAACCTGAGTAGGCAAGTAGGCAAAGGAGACAGACAGACCATCTTGTCCTTACCCTCCGTTAATGCCAACAAACTGAAGATTCTTTTTTGCTCCATTTGAATCTTTGTTGCCATCTTTCTTCTTCATGATGGACTTCAGTGTACTTTCATTACTTGTACATACTGTGAAAAAAGTAAACCAAGGCAATCAAAATTAATATAACTCATACCCATACAAGTGAACAAGTAATCTTTCTTCACGTCCATTTATTTTTTTCCCTAAGTCATGTAAATACACTACATCTTGAGATGTGTATATAAGAAACCTGCACAAAATCAGTGAGTAATTATGTGCATGCAAAGAAAATAATTCCAAGTTCCATTAATGACATACTTTATGGAAAAGACAAACCATTAGTACTTTCAGACATAGCAAAAGTAGTGATAATTAATGTTTGCATCAGATTTTACTGTTTATAAAGTGATGTCATGTTTCATTTGATCTTCAAAAACCATTTAGGCAATAAAATAAGGATTATTACTATCATTTTTCTTCAGTTGAAATGACCTGGAAAGAATTTATGCCTTTTAGACTGTGAAAGAATGAAACACCATTTAAAATATTTCGTAACTCATAAAATCAGGTGAGTGAGTCTTCTTAATGTGATTGATTACAGAGTTCCTTTTTTTTTTTTAACAGTTCCTTCCTTAGTTATCTTACAACTATCCTAAGTCTACCTTCCTAATGATCATATCCCACTCCACCAGGCTGAGTCAAGGTCACTGACGTTAGACTGGAATGTTGGCAGTAATGGCCCTGGAATCCTGATGCCGAGGACTGTGAGTGAGCAAAGTTACCGTAGAGGCCAGCAGCTATCTGGTCATCTGTCAGGTTCACCGGAGACAGTGTGCTTTCCTGAGAGGGGAAGGTATCCTGGCTGCTGATGGGCTCCCCTTCTGTGAACCCCACCTCTCGTCCATGTCGGGCAACCTGAGCATTTAATGGTCCTCCCGTCGGTAGGCCTCCACACTTACAGGTGTATTCCAAATTATTTCCTGTCAAGAAGGAGAAGGGTGTAGATGTGCATGATGCTGGAACCAAACAAAACGAGCTGAACAATTTAAAAAACAAACAGATTCTTCCAACTCATCATTTTTTTTAAGTGCTTTCCCCCACAATTTCTTTCTGCACAAACATGGAACTATTATCCAAGCCACCCAAACTCAAACCCCCAAAGGCCTTCTTGACTCTTAAGTCTTTTCCTTTATCTCCATATCTGGATCTGCCGAAGCTTGTGTTCTCTCTGCTCTGGCTGCTACACCTAGCCTTGCTGTGGGGCACCGGCACAGCACCCTGACTGTCCTGCCACCCTGCTACCAGGTTCCCGAACACTGCTGTAGGGCAACACTCCTGCTCACTCACATCCCATCCTTCCTCCAGCTGCAAAAGCCCTAAAAAGCTTCCCACTACTCAGGAAACACGGTGCACATGGCTCAGCCAGAAATTCTAGATCTCTGTAGCCTGACACTAACTTACCTCTCCAAGTTTATCTCTCTGTGCTTTTGTGGTCCTTTTTGGGATGGGGACTATGTCCCATACTTAGCAGTATGGAACTACTTCCGATATACTCTTCCACCTAGCATGCTCTTTCAGCCCTTCTTCCCCACAGCCCAACCCTCCCGTGACTTCCTCTTCTAAGCCTCCCCTCACACCTCCCTAACAGAAAACAACTTCCTCTTAAATCTCACAGCCCATCTTCCCTACCCTCTTACAGGTTCTATAAAACAAGGTGATAGACGATTTGTGTGACTGCATTAGAACTTCCTTCTAGTCTGTAAACATTTTTAAGATACCAAACAGTTTTTAATCAATTTTGTTTCTCTCACCCCATATACTAGATCACTTTTGTATATGTTATGCAGAAAGATTGGATGAAATATTATGCAATTAATGCATATAGGTATATCATAGAATTTTCAACATGGCTGACATAGAAAGATGTTTACAATATGTGGTTCAATGTGCAAAGCCGGTATTAAAATTCTCTGTATGGTATAATCCTAATAAAAATGTTCATATATTTACACACAAAAATAGAAGAGTTATCTGAAAGCTATGGTGATTTTAACTTTTCCTTGTATTTGCCATTTTTTCCTATAGTGAATATTGATTCACTATGTTCAAACTCACTTTTATAAAATGAAATAAAAACTCTTTGACTTAGCAATTTGATTTCTAGAAACTTCTTGCTGAGCATGTACAAAAATATAGATGAATGTCCATTATTTCCATGGGTAAAACAATAAAAGGCTGTAGATATCACGGACTGCCGGTATGAAACAGGTGAAATAAGCTCTGGCTAATTTCTACAAATGAATTCCATGTCACCATTCAAAATGTTGATGTGGGCAGACACTTATTAACCTAGAAAGATGACATACTGTGTTAGTGAGTATTAAAAAAACTCACCTGGAATCCTTGTTAAAATTCAGATTCCCAGGCACCGGCTACCAGAAAAATCTTACAGTCTGGGTCTTTCTGACATTCCCTACTGACCCATTCATTCACAAGAGACTTTGATGCGAAGTTCCACTTTGGAAACTACTAGTTTAAACAATGATACTGTAGTCAAAAATAAAGGAGTACAGGGAAGAAAAATTCTCAATGTGAGGGGTTAGAGTCATCAAAATTTTAATTCTTGTTATTCCAAGCTAAGAATTCTGAAGGCCTGGGAGGTTCAGTCACTTGCCGGAGGCCAGAGAGCTAGACTAGACTCACATTTGTGATTTTGTGAATAGCGCTTTGTCCCCTAATCAACAGAAGAATGTTCTCTCCTCTGGCTCTGAAGGCAAGGGGATCTCCCCAGGGCATCCCTTCACAAACCCGCCTCCCTCCTCAACACATCCATATAATACTGAATGCTGCTCTCCAAATAGTACTTAATGCCCCATGGCCAGATATGTTTGCCCGCCAATGGCAAATATAAGATGTCTAAAGTGCCTTTGACTTATTTTAAGCCATTTTAAGCAAGACAAATAAAACAGGGCATTTATTATCTTCATTCCTCCTCCAAGTACATTTATCATTACTTCAAAAGTACTACAGTAACCTCTACAAAGTCTTAGTAATTAATTCCTTGTGCCAGAACACTCCAGAGAAATACCTTCACCAAGCATTTTCACATTCAAAAATAATTATTTGTAAAATGCAAATGCATTAATAGTTTTTACTAATGAGATCTTAAACATATACAGAAGTAGACAATGGTTTAAGAAGCCCTGTGCTCAGTGCTGGGGGCAGCAGCTGGAAAGACACCAGGAACATCCAGGGAGAAGCTGAATGGTCTGACTTGGTTGGGGGAGGGTTGGAGGGGCAGCTTTCTTCTAGACAAAGTGTTGGCAGAGGCCATTGTTCCTTTGCTGAGCCTTTCCCTAGCAGAGCCAGCAGGAGGGCACCATATCTGAGTCTCTATGAACATGGCTAACACTGTTAACCTTATCCTGGTGATTCCTGGGACCCTGTCCCACCCAACTTAGAGGCTCAACCAAGCCAATTCCTATGGCTCTTCTATACAAATGGCCTGTCTTGGTTCACACACTGCAGACTTTCCTAAAGTTTCTCAAAAATTCCTGAATGCCAAATAGCATCTGGCCTGGGAGGGCCCCGTACCCCTTGCTAAGTGGCTCCAGGTTCAAGGGTTGGCCTCTTGGACATCTGTAAGCCTCACACAAGTAGCAGCTGGCCTTGGCCTGCACCTCTCAGGAAGCCCCAGGGCCAGTGCACCTGGTGACAGCTGCAGACCACGCTGAAGCACCACTCTACCACCTCCTCATGCGACACACTTAAGGGGAAGACTCACTGGAATCAGAGTGCAGCTAAAGTGAGTCCTGCTCAGAGGTGCGAGAACATCAACCAATACTCACCTACAACAGGAGCATGCACATAACTCACATGGGGGAGGGCACGCATGGAGTGCCCCAATCAGGTAACCAAGGGGGCTGCATCATTGGGCCCTCCCTACACGACACCCACATGGCCCAAAAGGCCACTCTACCAAGACTGGGAGTTATACTTAATACAAAGAAATAAACATAGAGAGGCAGCCAAAATGAGGAGACAGAGAAACATGTCCCAGATTAAAGAACAGGAAGACTCTAGAAAAGGAACTAAATAAAATAGAGAAAAGCAATCTGCCAGATGCAGAGTTTAAAACATTTGTTGTAAAAATGTTTAATGAACTTCAGGGAAAAGTAATTGAACTTAGTGAGAACTTCAACCAAGAGATGGGAAACATAAAAAGAACCAGTCAGAAATGAAGAATATACTGACTGAAGAATACATTACAACTGAATCAACAGCAGAGAAGATGAAGCTGAGGATCAAATCAGCCACTTTCAAGCTCAGGAAGCAGAAAACACCCAATCGCAGCAGCAGCAAAAAGAAAAAGAAGAAAAAAAAAAAAAAAAGTCCCAGAAGCCGCTGAGACAGGATTAAGCATACCAACATTTGCATCATGGGGGTGCCAGGAGTTGAAGTAAGAGAGCAAGGAATTGAAAACCTATTAAAAAATGACAGGAAATAAAAGCCAAAAAAGTGACCTACCTAATGAAGGAAAAAGACAGATAAGTCCAGAAAGTGGAGAGTCCCAAACAAGATAAACCCCCAAAGGCCCACACCACGGCACATAGTTAAAATGCCCACGATTAAAGACAGAGACTCTTAAAAGCAGCAAGAGAAAAGCAGTTAGGTATTGTAAGAACGCATGCATAAACCTGTCAGCTGATTTCTCAACAGCAACTTTACAGGACAGAAGGGATTAGCATCAAATATTCAAAATGAAGAAAAGCAAGGACCTACACACAGACAATATTACTCTAACCAGCAAAGTTATCATTTAGAATACAAGGACAGATAGAGTTTTTCTCAGTCAAAAACACTAAAGGAATTCTTCACCACCAAATCACAATCACATAAAATGTTAAAGGGCATCTTTAAGAAGAAAAAAAGAGATAAAAAACATGGCAGTAAATACATATTTATCAACAATTACTTTAAATGCAAATAGAATTAAATGCTCCAATCAAAAGATACTTGGTGGCTGAATGGATAACAAACCAAGACCCTTCCACATGCTGCCTACAAGAGACTCACTTTAAATCAAAAGACACGCACAGACTGAATATAAAGGGATGGAAAAAGATATTTCATGAAAATAGAAACAAACAAACAAGCTGAGGTAGCAATACTTCCACCAGACAAAATAGACTTCAAAACAAAGGCTATATAACAAGAGACAGCAAAGGACCCAGAAATTCTCCTTCTGGGTATTTATCTGAAAAAAGAAACTCGAAACACTAAATTGAAAAGATATGCATCTGACAGGCATCACGGGAGAGCCGGTAAACGGGGGAGCAGGTACAACCAACTGTGCAGCCTGGTCATGAACTCAAAATTGTCATAAATGCCAATAACACAGGAGCCCCATTTTGCGACCTGGCCCGATCGGTGATTGGGTCAGCAGAGAAAGACAGCAGCAGAGATCTCGGTGCTCTCGAAAGTAAGAACAGCTTTGAATCTTTCATTCTAATTTTCAATTATACGTACTGATTAATATATGGATAATTATACTAAGGTAAACTATAATGAAAAATAAGTGACTTGAAAACATTTTTTTTTTTTTAGTTTCTTTAAAAATGTTAAAAGCAAATTTGATAAGAAAATAATTCACCTAAAAATAGAACTAGAGGCATTTTAAAGAGATCACTTTCTCTAGTTTCCTAAGACATTGATTCACCTAGAAAGGGTATTAGTTGTTGGTATATAGCAATCTGTTTCTAAATTTGTTAAAAAGTTCATTTTTGAAAAGATATTAAAATAGATTTTAAAAGATGCTACGTTCACACATTCCAACTCTCTGGCATACTAACTTGTACTTTTATTTATAATGTCAAATGCTTTCTGAAAACCCAATTAGGAACAATGTGGTCAGCTAATTAACCATGTTATTGAGATAGTTTTGAGCTAGACACTGAGATATGATTTTTAAAGAACATCTAGCTTATTTCCCACGAAGGGGTAGGGCTGAAATTTCTGAATCATTTATGGAGGCCATTCAATGTTTCCCTACAGTATAAGAATTCAAAGGGATCTGAAATAATAATAATACTAGTTTTTCTATGAAGAAAAGAGCTTGAGAATGAATTCACCCTTTTCGGCCCACATGTTGGTCTGGGGAATAGACAATTATTTATGCAGGATCACCTTATTTTTTGGTACTTTTCATGACTTTTATGAAGGACAATCCCTCTTTATTTCTAGGATAACTGCTCAAGCACTGCCTGAATGCCAACACACATGATCCCCAACATATAAACAAAACATATGGTGAGAGCTGCAGGTCAGTAATTTCTAGGGCCATTTTAATATTTTCCTAAGAAAATGTCAACAACTGTTATGAATGTATCTACAAGTGGGTAGTTAGAAATTAAAAAGCTAGAGTAGCTTAGGAATCAGATTCTTCCTCATCACAACCCCACCCACATTTAATTATTTGCTCTCCCAAGACAACCCAGAAAACCCACAGTGACATGCTGCATTAACTGAAGTTGGGTCCAGCAGATGTGCGATGTTCTTCAAATAGACCTCATCTCCTCCCTTGACCTCAGAGGGACTGATTCCAGCTGAACCCAATGGAGCACTTTCTATTGCCATATTATTTGGTGGCTAACGTATACCACAGGCTATCATTCATATGTCTGTTATAAGCCTTGGCTTCTCACATTCAAGGTACAATTTTCTATATTTGCTGCAGTACAGCACTTTGCATAGTTGTCAACTGACTTGAATGGAGAAGGGTACAGAGCAGGTGAATCGCCTGCACAGAGTGGAAAAGACCTTCACCGCTGGCCACTGAACTTAGACAATTGCCCTTAAAACAGCCTAAGCTCTGCAAGCATGTAAACTTTGCAGGCTGGGCTTTGCAGACTGTGTCCTTGAAATTGAAACAAGGGCCCAGTAGCTAATTTGCATATCTCCTCACCCTCAATGAACAAGGGACAGCAGAAACGGAAAAACCCCACCAGCCTAGAGCCAGCAGCCTGATCACTGGTAACTGACTCCGGGGCCATCACTTCCCTTTTCCCTGTTTAATAAACCCTTCCCTTCCCTATCACCTGGTTTCCTTGGGTTAGGTGCTGCATAACAACTGTTCCTGAGATATGAACAACCTGTTGTTTAGAAGAAGAGTACTGAGTGGTAGCCATCACCCACAATCAACAGTTCCCTCTGTCACTTATGAATGGCCACACAGGAACTCACAGCCATTTCAGTTTTCCAAAACTACCCACCTCTACATGTTAGCCTGAAATGAACTGCATATTTTAGGATCCATTCAGAGTATAAGTATCAATATAAACCTGCATCATTTCCCCAGGCAGCGTACATATTTCACCAATAACCACCCAAAATGATACAGCCTTAATTTAAAAGGAGGAAGATTTTCAAGTGAATGTCAACTAAAAGGGCTTATAAAGGTGGTAAACAAATTTTAAACTTTGCAACAGATTTTCCTCAGGGCTGAAGTGCTTCTTCCCAAGGTCTGAAACAGATCTGTAATTTCAATCCTTCTGAGGGGTTAGCAATCTCTTTTGAGACTGATGAAAATTATGCACTTTCTTGATAAAACTTCCAAACACAAAAATGTTCATAAACCTAAGGACCTCAGATTAAGAAGTTTCACTCTATGGTTATCTATTCCAACGATATTTCCCTGAAATAGGACCTGGGATGTGTTTATTGGGTGGTTGGTAATGTGATGGGTGGCAGCAGGAAACCCACAATTTTTGGACGAGTTCCCCAGCTGAATCTGATGGACTGCCTGGTGAAGAGCTACTTTTATTTTAAAATTCTACTGAGCCCTGGCTGGTGTGGCACAGTGGATTGAGTATCAGCCTATAAACAAGCAAGGTTCCTGGTTCAATTCCTAGTCAGGGTACCTGCTTGGGTTTCAGGCCAATCCTTCCCCTCCCTCCCTCCCTTTCCCTTTCTAAAAATTAATAAAATCTTAAAAAAAAATTCTGCTGAAAGAGCCCCAAACAAGAAAAATGTTGTCCACCCTTCTCATGAAACAGGAGGATATGGTAGCTAAAATTCTCCATTTTAAGTGATACTCCAAGTTGCTGTGCAGTCCGTACCAAAGTCAGCCCCCCAACTTCCAGTCAGCAGACCTGCCCCTAACTACATCATGCCAGTAATACTGCAGGGTTCCAGAAATGTTTTGTTTGGCTTTTTCTAATACTCCTGAAGCATTTATTACAATACAATTAAAATAAAAACTAGGTAACAGGACAAGTAAATGGTAATTATTTGAACTAGAGAGAAAACTAACTGGAAATGGTATTTTGTAATTATTTATTTCCCCACTTTTGTTTTGGCTCACATCTCTGTCTACAAAATTGCTTTCGCAATTATGGGAGTGACTTCAAGTTCATAAACTTTTTACCAATCCCAAGATAACTAACAGTGCAAATATGGAAGCTGATTTAAGATATAGTTCCTTTGGCTGAGTATGACAGATGAATTTTCTATAAATCATGTGGCAGGCAGTTAAGTTCCACTGTTATAGTTTTGTATGTATTTGTATGTATTTCCCAGGAGACAGTTATGTATATTTTAGAGTATTTGTAAAAGCAAGTCACTTGTCTGGAATTCTCTTTCTTCTTTCCTCTTTGAGAAGGAAAGAAAAAAGACGTATTAACCAACTCTTCAAACCAAAACAATCCGATTACTTGCAGGAAGCATAAAAATCTTTTCCTAAGGTTGTCTGTGAGAGCAGATTCCTCCTAATTTAGTTTCAAAATTACACACACACACACGTATATGTATATGTATATATAATCAAACTTCAACTACCAGGAATTAAGTACTTTATAGTACATCTTAAGACAACACCAAATTTCTGCTGCTGCATTAAAACCATGACATTGTCTCCAACTCCAGGAAAAATGTCTGTAACCCTTTCCTGTGAAAAACACACAGAATATGCGTGATTCAACTTTTGTTTAAAGAAGTGTATCTGCTCAACACACACTTGTACACAAGCACACACGAGGTTACTCCAAGAGGGTGGGAGGAAGAGGTTGTTCCTCTTTGTGCTCTTCTGAACACTAATTTGTAATGAGCATATACTTATTATAATAAAAGAAAGTGATTATCATATAAGAAAGTGAATAGTTTAGGCATAATAATACATACCAAAAAGTGATACCCTCAAATTTTCAACTGTTGACAAAGTTAAAAGAATTTTCTAAACTGGACACTAATACACTTAATGTTGTCTTCGTTTTGAGCTTTCATACAGATTCTGAATAAGCCTAAAGTGGACATTTATTTTACTCACTTTGTGTTTTCTCATTTTTATCTACATATTTTTTTACCTTGACAAAATTACTTGTTGGGGAGGCATAATAATTTGTTGGGGGAAGAAGGTGATGGCCAGCCAGAATTATGAAGATAAAATTTTGGATTGAAAACAAAAGAGCATCTGTAAAGTTTCTGTTTGGCAACTTGTTCTATAACCACATTTCCATTTCTGGAAGTACTAAAAACAGCAACGGCAATGGCAGCCAGCATTTACGGAGCATTTATACTCGGAGCTGCAGACTGTTCCAAATGCACTCCTCTCACTAAGTCACTAACTCTTCATTTCAACCCTGCAAGGGAACAAAGACAACCGGTCCTGGAGGCAGAGGAAGGATCTGAACTCCGAATGTCTGGCTTCAGAGTCCAAACTTCTTTACACTGAAGTACCAAATGGACATACATGATCATTTATATGATCTTCATGGCAGATGCCAAACTCAAATCCTCCATTGTTTTATTTGGAGAAAAAGTCTGAAATAAATGAATACCTTTCTATTCTCCAGGAAGCCCTTTGGTACAGAAATGCATGAAATATTGTGTGTAATAATAGTCCCTATTACACGGTGTTCACAGTAAGCCACAGTGCATTTTGACACATCTTTAATCTTCACAGTTTACAGGTAATGAGAATCTCTAGATCACAAATCAAACTGCTTTCATTTTCAGTTCATAAAACAAACACTAGACAATAAAAATTTAGTACCCTAACCGTACTCCTTCCTCATTAGAACTTGAAAAGCACACTGAAAGTCTGTTCCTTGTATTTGTGTCTCTGGTTCTGTTTTGCTTGTTTGTTTGTTTTGTTCATTAGTCTCCTGTAATGGGTAAGATCATCTGGTATTTGTCTTTTGCTGACTGGCTTATTTCACTAGGCATTATAGGGGAGAGTGGGGAGGAGGAGGCAAAGAAGGGGAGTTTAGTCAAGGAACTAGCATGGATGACCCACGGACATGGATAACAACTGGGATTGACTTTGTGGGGCGGGGGAGAAGGGGGGAAATAGGATGAATGTAATACAACAATAAAATAAAATAAAGAACTTTAAAAGCAAAATGTTTAAAATACAAAAGTGATGTGTTACAGAAACGCTTTCAAGTTGTTCTTGTGCACTCTCAGAGGGAGTGGCTACTGTGACCAAGAACATACTTTAAAGATATTTATATTTTGTTCAGAAATGCTGTAGCTCTTGTGCATTTCAGCTGATTAATTAGGTGTTCATCTGTAGGGTCAGATCTAAACAGAGATGTGTGGAATATCAGTATGACTGGAAATAGACCAAAAACCACTGTAACACGGCCAGACAAAACTTTCTCCCTGCTCTTGCTGTTCATGGTGTCAGGCAGATGACTCCAATGGTTCAGCTGAATATTTTTGGCAAGAATGTGAAATAGAAACCCCAGTTTGGGGAGGGAGGAAGGCTGGCAGGAAAATGCTTTTATAATGAATGATCTACTGGACCATCTGTGTCTGGAGATATTTAAGGATTTTATTTTGACTTCAACGTCTGACATCATGAGTTTTAAAAAGAAATGGAAATAGACATATTATTAGTAATTTAAGACTTTGCTTCAGTCTACATATGAATTTAATCCTATTTACTCTAAAATGACTCCCCTGAACATTTATTAGACTCCTTTGATTCTAAAAGGCAAAAAGCCCACATGTCAGCTGTCAAGGTCACATCCATTTTTTTTTCTTCTACAATAAACTATCTGTTCCACAACACAGTTACTAAAAGCTAATATTAATTCAGTATTGAAAGTGGTAACCTAGGAAGATATATTTTGGTCCATTTCGACCACTAACCTTTAGATTATAAAGGGAAACAAAGATTAAACTTTTTGTTAATGGCCTACTTACATTTACGTTTATAATACTGCACATCTTCACATTATAATTAAATTTAACGCACATTACACAAATCATTTGAAGCATTCATATTCATTTGACATGTAGTCTTTGGTCAGAGAGGAAAATTATGTTTGTAGTAGCTTCCCAAACCTCACACTACAGTTGAGCATGCCAACAAAGGAAAACACATTCAAATGCTCCTAGCACAGCCACAATGGCAACAAAGGCTACCTGTGCTCACCATATACCAGTGATTGAAACACTGAGAATCTTATAGAATGGGTGCCCTTCTAGTCTGTATTTGACAATGACGTGTGAAGATGTTTCCCAGGTCATGCTGGTTCGAGGCCTGGACAGCCAGGAACGAAACCCAGTCCTAGGATGACACTATGCACTCAGAGACACACACAACTGGAAACAAAAAGAAGTCATTTTGGCAAGGCTTGCAGGGAAATACATGTCATAAAATCTCCCGGGGTAATTTCTCAATGATTAACTTCAATTAAAAAAACCAGGGGGGTGAACAGGAATCCCAATGAATAAGGGCAAGGGTGAGGAAGACAGAAATGTAGGCATCTACCAAAATGAACAGCAAGAAAGGGCTCCGAGCTCTGGCTCAGGGGCCCCTTATCAGAGAGGCCTGCCAGGACCACTGCATCTCAGAGAGCCCCACTCTGACCACCATCACTCACAAGTCCCGTAACTGGAGTTTTTTCTCAATAGCACGTATCACCACCTGACAGTTTAGGTCTACTGCTTATTGCCTGTGTCCCCACCTGAAATGTATGGACAGGAGCCTAAACCTATGTTTGAAACAGAGCAGGAATTCAACCATTATTTTAATTCGTAAATGAATTAATGGTGTCTCCCTCCCCTGGTAGAAGTTTTAATTGAAAACATTTTTACACCAGTCTATTTTATTGGTAATGTACTGGTGATCGTGGTTACAAATGTGAAGGACTTTTTTCAATCCTGCCTATGTTAAATGAGGAAGCAAATAAATAACTGGAAGACAGAACACCAAACCAGCAGTCCCAGGAGACAGCCCCTAGGCCAGTCAGCATTAGTTTGCTTTTTTTCTTCTAACCTTAGTCCTCAGCCTGAGGCCAAAGAAGCTACCAACAATGAGAAACAGTAAATCTGATCAAGGTTTTCAATCCTGGTTTTCATTCTACCAATTACCATTCTAAAACTTCCCTATGATTAAAAAAAAAAAAATGGTTCCAGCATTAAAATAAGAACATTTTAAAGAGTGATTATCTCCTGGAAATCACTATCCCCACACCTCCTCATTTCCAGGTCCCTCAGAGTGCTACCTACCTGCCACTTTACCCAGACTCAGTTTGGAGAAGTCAGGGTTCCTCAGCTCTTCAGTGCTGGCAGACTTCATGACAGAATTGAGTGAAGATAGGGTGCTGATCAGCTGTGAGTTGAGAGAGCCAATCTGTGAATGGGGTTCCCCAAAAGCTTCCGCCAGTTCACTGTAGTTCTCAGCCAGCAGCGTCTGCTGTTCCGCCAGCAGCTTCTGGACGCGCTCAATGTAGTGATCCAAGCCAGTCATTGCTCCAGACTGAGCCTGTGGCTGGGGGCTCTCCACGAACTCCCCCACGGGCTCATCCCCAACACCTACGCTCCTCCTGCTGGCTGTCAGCCCCACAGCCACCGGGGGTGGCCCACAAGCTATGGTCCTCATTTTGAGTCCAACCAGATAGTTGTCATTAATATTTATCTGCCCCACACCTGACTCCTTGGTCTTCACAGCAGATGGCCTGTCAAACCCAGAAGTGCCAGAAAGCACTGTTCCAACTCCTATGGACCGTGTCTTGGTGCAGGAATTAATGTCCTTGACACGGCCTTCTCCTATAGCCACCGTCCGCATTTCCACAGTCCCGGTGCTCGTCTGCTTATCCAAAGTGCTGAGGGAAGTGTTGGTGCAGGACTCAGTAAAGGTGGCCATCTCGGTGTTGGTGAACCGGCTCACTTGTTCTAAAACTGTACTGGTGTGCTGGCTTGTGGTCTGAGGCACGGCCATGACAGCAGCTTCCACCTGGCCAACAGCGTCCGTGCTCACGCTTCGGGAGACGCACTCCTTTGCAGAGTGGACAATCACATCCACGGAGCAATCTCCACAACCGATGGATCGCACTTCTTTGAGATCCAGATTGGTCTTGAGGAGCGTCAGGTCCTTCACAGACTCTTCTGTGTTGCTGCCCGTTTCACAGATGCTGATTTCTACACCCACGCTCTTATCGTATGTCTCCACCGACCTTCCAGTGCATTGGTCATGCATTTCCACCCTTTCTTTAACAATCCACCAGTTCATGGGCAGCTCCGGCCCCACGGCTTTATTCTCACAAGCGGGCTGGCAGGAGATGCCTAGGCTGCTTGTTGGCACAGAGGTCCCAACACACGAGTCAACTACGTCCACATGGCTGCCAACCATTTGGTCTCTCGTTGGCACCACTGCCTCCACCATCTTGCTGAAAACGAGTGGCTGGGCCGTCAGGGCTTTATCAACTTTCTTCCTCAATCCAGCAGCTTGCAGCTCTTGCTTGAGTTTAGTCATCTCTCGGTCATGGGTGGTTTCCTTAAGCTGGACTTCCAGGCGGTAGATCTTTTCCTTTAAGGCTTCTATGGTCTGCTGTTGCAGCTCAATTTCTTTGTCAGCTTCAGTAGTCACCCCAAGCATGGCCTCTGTCACACTGACCCCAGAATGTCTCACCTCAGTGACTGTCCCTACAGCAGCATCCTTGAAGGACCTGGAGCCTCTGTGGTACACAACAACGTCATTCATGTTCTCACTCGCACCCACAGCCACAGACCGGCATTCCCGAGGCCCACACTCCCCATTCTCCTTGAGCTCCAAGGTGTCCGGGCTGCTGCCCTGGATCTTCTGCTCCAGGGCCTGCATGTCTGTCGTGAGCTGCCTGAACTCTTTTATCCTCTGTGTGCTCTGCTCCACGCTCTCTATCTCTTCGGCTTCGTAGTCTATGTATAATTCCCGGCCACTTCTCCGGACCCTGCAGAGCTCTTCCAGCTGGGACGTGTTCCCAGCACTGTAGGACCGCTTCCTCACACCACAGGCATCGTTCTGGGCCGCAGCTCTTTGGTTTTTCAGCTGCGAGGCCAGCTGCCTTTTCTCCTCTTGCAAGACAGAGATCTTTACCTGGAGCACAGGGATTGTTCGTACCTGCTCCTCTAACTCCTTCAGGCGTTTCAAGGCGATGGCCATCTGCTCACGGATGTGCTGCAGGTGCATGGGGCTCACGTTGGTCACAGGAGTAGAGATCCCTGAGCTCAGGGGGCTGTGGCGGATAGAGCTCCCCATGGATGAAGTGGTGGCAGCGGCTGGGGCACAGCTACTATAATCCCCGTTGCCTTGGTATCCATTCTGAAGTTGGTGCATGGCAGAATTGTGGTTTCCAGAACCCATAAAGGAGGACAGAGAGCCTGTAGAGCCCAGGCCTCCAAAACTGGCCAGCCTGGGCCTTCGGAAGTCACCTGGTGTCGCCTGCATGGTGATTCTCTCCTGTTCCAACCTTCTCCGGGTCTCCATCAGCGTCTTGGTGACATGAAGGTTGTGCTTTGGGAGTTGTGGTGAGGGTGGTGGCAGCTGTCGACTTTCTGGTATGGTAAGAAAAGCAGGTGGGAGCTCCAGAGGGGCAGGCAGCCTTGGAATTGGAGTTGATGTAACGTGGCCTCTGGCTAGGATGAAGCTGGGGCACTGCTTGTCATCACTATTGGAAGATGACAAAGATTCAGTGGAAGTCCATATACCTTGCTGGACAGATGTGGCAGTGCTTTCTGGGCATGGCACAGATGGCTTCCGTCTCTTCTGGATGTTCAGTTTCTTGATGGTGTTTCCTTTCTGTATGTCATCCACGTACTTGAGGAAATCTAAGTCTAGTTGATAGCCATAGGGAGTCTCCACAAAGTAAGGATCTCTCTGCTCCTTGTCATGGCCCCCATTTAGAACATCATCTGCTTTTCCTGAGAAAGAGAGAGAAGACAATGTTTTAATACCATGGATATGCATAATGGCAAAAGCTATTAAGTGTGTATGGTGCAGTGCGGCAAGCTGGTAGGATTTGAGTTGACAAATCTACGTTCTAATCTTGGATCTACAACTTAACAACTGGGTGAATGAGTTAAAAACCTCTGGGAACTTCAGTTTCCCCCTGAGTAAAATAAGAAAATATAAGCATTTCGCTCATGAAGTTGTTAAATGAATGTGATGAATTAATGATTTGAAAGTGTCAAGATAGTAAGTCCTTACTAAATAATTATTTTATTTTTTAACCCTCACTGAGGATGTTTATTGATGAGAGAGAGAGAGAGAGAGAGAGAGAGAGAGAGAGAGAGAGAGAATGATGAGAATGAATGTGACAGGGAAATATCAATGGGTTACCTCTTATATGCACCATGAGCAGGGAATTGGACCCACAACCCAAGTATATGCCTTGACTGGGAACTGAATCTTACTTAACCTTTTGATGTACGGTACAATGCTGCAACCAACTGAGCCACCTCGCCAGGGCTAAATATTAAGCATTTTCTTTTTTTAAATCCTCACCCAAGGACATTTTTCCATTGATTTTTCAGAGAGAGAGGAAGGAAAAGAGAGAGATGTATCAATTGGTTGCCTTCTATACCCACTTGGACTAGGGACTGTATGGGCCTGGACCGGGGACTAAACCCAAAACCTAGGTGGTAATCAAACCTACAACCTTTCAGTTACCAGGTGATGCTCCAACCAACCAACCAGCTGAACCATACCAGCCAGGGCTTAAAAGCATTTCAAGTAGATCTTTCTTTTGTTGTCTACAGTCCCTTGATAGCAGTCATTAAGAATCCTATTTTATAAAGTGTACTTACTCTGAGGCAGAAAAAGTAAAATAAAACAAAACAGAAAACCCTAAAATCATTGACCAAGTTGGTGCAGACTCAGGAAGCCTGGGACGTGAGTTCTGCCACCTAGCGCAGATCATGCAGCTTTTCTAAGTGGTGGCAGAGTGTGTGTGTGTGTGTGTGTGTGTGTGTCCCAGTGCCTGGTCACCTGCACAAGATCACAACTGGCTTTGACCTTTTCACTTGCTGAGAACTCTGGGACACAAGGGGATGTTGAGTGATTAACTCCAGCAGCAAGGGTGCAAGAACAGAGGACAAACTTCAACTCTATTTTGTGTCTTCTGTTTTAAAAACAAAACCATACCTTGTGCCAACTAGAGGAAAAGTTTTCTCCACTTTGAGTTCTTTTGGACAAAATATTCACTATCCCAAGAATACCTTGTTTCATAGCTGTGCTGTATGCAAAACGATGCAAAGGAGACTGAAAATAGAGGCAAACCTCTGTCCAAACACTGGATCATGTGGTATTTGGTAAATGCTACTTCTGTCTAAACCTAACATTTAGAAAAGGAAACACAAGAACCATTCAAGGCACAGACCCTGCTGCTAACCTGAGCTATGCATTTCAAATTGAAAAGCAAGACCATTTCTTCTTGCTTTTGTTTGTTTAAACTGTAGGATTCAGTAATGAGTTTTCCTAGAATCATAAGGAGAAGCTCTGCATTTTTAGAGCGATGGGAAAAACCCAAAAGCAATGAGTGAAAACACAGGCCATGGGCATAAAAGTCCACCTGATTGTTGTCAAAGTCCAAGTACTTCCAGCAATTTGGGTGGCCAGCCTGCCCTTCCCAGACCCATTTATATCTGATAATGTATGTGAATGCTCTCAGTAAACCTTTTGCCTCCATTCACCCTCTTTTCTCTGAAATGTTGGACGGAAAAGTACGAAGATTGCCAAGCAGAGGAGTGAAAAGGTGTGTACTCTGTGTCCTGATGTAAGACATTAGATTGTTGCAGCTGTTGGAATTCAGGCACTAGGTTTCAATTCTACAACGTACGGAAAAGACATCTTTGAAAGAGGTGCACACGGCACCCATCATTTTCTAGCCCAAAGAAGGGGGAGCTGGTGAAGAGAGCCTGTTGCCTGAAAATTGGTGCTCGTGCTAGCAGACCGCACCTTTCTGTCTCTCCCTTTTTAAACACCATATGGAAGACCCAGTCCCTCAAAATATGCGGCCGGACCTGTTTCCAGCGCTGTCTGACATTCCACAAGCAAAGAGAAACTGCAGGCTCGGGTGTCAGACAGCGGCAGACAGATCTCACCGCACCAGCAGCACCACCCGCGGGGATTCCAAATCAGGAAGCTCTGGACTCTGTGGGGTCCTTGATCCCACAGCTCCCGCGGCCAGGGGCACTTGGCCCGGGAGGTGAGGCCCCGTGCGGCACTGGCCCACCCCTCCCCCACCCCGCCCAGCCCACCGGCGCTCCCTGCACACCTACCAGGCGTCCGTCCGCTGCTGCGCTCCCCGCCGGCCCGCCCTGCTGCACCCCGCACCCGCCGCTGCTGCTCCGGTGCCCTGGCTCTTCACCCCATAAGGAAAGGAGGTTCGACATTCATATCAGCTTAGCCGGGCCACGCGCAAATACCATAGGTCGAGTGCTCACCAATGACGTCTCCCTCTGCCTTGGGCGACACCGCCCCCAGCACACTCAGCTGTTCGGCATTCCTTGCTTTCTTAAAGAAAACAGGAAACCGGGATCTTTCGAAAATGTGTGCGCTTCATTCCAGCGCTGCCGCAAGTAAAAATGAAGCCAGCAATTTAACCGTGCCCACAGAGAGGCTCTGTCTGCCGGACCAGCCACTTCTTCTTGGAAGAGTTTGTGTTCTTCTTCGGCAACTACGCAGCGTCGGCCCTCAGTCACCTGAGCAAGTGAGGCACAGTCGGACCCCACAGTTCTCTGCCGATTCTCAAAGTAACCCGAGGCACCCAGTGGTTCCAGACACTGGGGAACTAACTCTTCTCAGCACTTGATTCTCAACCAGGGACAAGCAGTTACCCTTTAACACGAACCTCAACTCAGCTCTTGCCCCTGGCCAAAGTTTCTTTAAAAAAATTTTTTTTAAATGCCTCTTTCCAGTTACTAAAGTAGTACATATTTGATTTGTTTGAAAGAAAGAAAGTCACGTAGAGGCTATTTAGTCAAGAAAAAAAAAGTCAGGTATATCACCATCTAGTGGCAACTATTACTATTTCGGTTTAACTCCTCGGTTTTTCTATTTCTTAACATACAACTTTTCCCACTTAAGCATTTTCAATTTTCAACATGAAAGGTTAATTTTTACCTGTTTTCCTCCCCCCCCAAATTCTTTAATGCACTGATTTAACATCAAGCGTTAGAACACAATAAAATGCATTCCACTTTTTCAGTAAACCTTAAGTGTCACATACATATTAAGCTATGTCCACAGTTTACAAAAGGCATGGTCATGAGGAATTACCCTCACATGGACTCTGGCCTCCTAAATCTGGGACTCAGTAGAGGTCAGAATTGTATCTTGTTAACGCTTGGTGATTTGCTAATCAAGCTTGAGTTGGACTATCCTAAGGCTCTGTCACTCAAATTTCATGCCCCGGGAACTAGAACAGCAAGCTGTGTTCTCAAGGTGACATTTTCACAAACTACCATCCACAGTCCGACTGTTCTACAAATCAATATACCCAGTGTCATTACTTTTTATATCTCTTGTTTCTAGTGTACCTTTCCATACACCATCACAAATATGGCACTTACAGGGCCCTGAATTCCCCGCTTTTCAGGTACGCATAGTCTTACCTCCCTAGACTGTAACTACCTTGAGAAACACACATTTAATACTTAAAATATCCTTTATTGTTTATTTTTTCCAACCATACACATCAATGAACAAGACCCTGGGAACAAAGTAGATGTGTAAAAATATTTTCAGAAGGAATAACTGAATATATAGTATAACACAATGAACTTTAGAAAAAAAACATGTTAATGCTCTGCAGACAGTTGCTTGTTCTATGTTAGTGTTAAGGGCGACTCTTGCATGAAACAACTGTTTCAGTAGTTATCTTTAGGTTGTGAAAATCATGAGTGCTTTTAACGTTGACACTAATAGTTTATAATTTTTTGTTATGCATAGGTATTTATCTTTTGAAAAGATGATTACAAGAAGTCACTATTTGGAAAGCAAGAAAGATGAACTGAAAGAAACTCCAAGAAAGTTCATTTGGGAGGTGGATGAATGAGGCAGCCATGGCAAAGAGAGCCAGATGCTCTGCCATATGTGTTATTCCATTCTTCCACATTAACAGAAGACCTTTGTTTAGCTGGGCAAATATAAAGACTGTATTTACCAGCCTCCTTTACTGTTAGTATGGCCATAAAGCAGAAATGTCATGTAGCAACAACCCTTGAAAACCTCCCTTAAAAAACACAGGAATAGGTCTATGACTTCCTTCCTTCTTTGATCCTTCCTCCATCCTGCTACTTGGAATGCAGATGTGATGACTGGAACTCTAGCTGCTGTCTTGGACCATGAGTTCATACAAAGAGATAAAGGAACAAATATGCTAGATGGAACCTGGGTCTCTTGAGAGCTCTGCGTATCAAAACTGCATGCTATTGCTATGCTTACCTCGCTACTTTTACATGGAAAAGAACTTCAATTTTGTGTAGCTATTCAATGTTTTGGGCCTCTGTTACTTGGAGCTAAACTAAATTCCAGGTCTCCACTGCTCCCCCCACCCTCCCTAAAGCACCAGATCCTGAAAAGAAGAAAAGTGCTCAAATAATAAACTGGGGACACCTTATAATAAAAAATTTAAATTACGAAGTTATTAATTCAATAATAATTATAGAAGTATAAGAAACCAGCATGAATGATGTCTAAGTGGGTTATAAGGAGACTCTTAAGTTACTAAAAGCCTTCATGGATTAGCAGACCTATGCCTGCTCATACACACCCACAAACCACTGGCTATGTCTGCAACTAGAATCCTGAAAGTAACAGCTTCCAACTAAACATTCTGGAATCAGAGGGAGGGCCGTCCCTGGTGTTTACAAGAATTTTCTGAACGTCTGGAAATCTAGCAGTGGAAGTTGCTCCTGGCACCGCCTCTACCTTCATTATATGGCATTTACTGAAAGCTTAATTGGGTGCAGAAAATGGTCCTATTCAGTAGAAAGAGGAGTAGGAAGGATTTATAAGAAATAAAATGAGGTATAGTCTAGCTGGGAAATAATTGCCAAATATCTTAAACCTAATACTAATTGAGATCAGTTACAAAGGCACATTATCAACAAGAACAATATGAATGTATTGATCAAAACATAATTGAGTTAACCAGGACAAGAGTTCTGAAGATAAGGTAAGTAAGTGATGATAGAAAAAGGGAAAGAAAGGGAGAAGAGCCAGAGCAGGGATTGATGGTAAAGCTGTAAGAAACATGTGGAAGAGAGGGGGATCACTGAGTCCAGAAGAGGCCACCAGATTTGGGTCCTGGACCAGGGGAATTTGGCCACTTGGTCACTGTTACAGTGCACACCAGCCCTGTGCTAGGGACTCTAAGGCCTCAATGAAAACTGTGTGGATTAGACTCAGGTAAGCAAATACATTAAATTCAAGTTAAAATGTTATAATCCCCAAGTATAACGTGAGGACCAAATAACTATTCAACTTACATTTATAATCACTATTGATTAAAAAAAAAAAAAGTCAATCTCAGTAACCCCCCTCCCCCAAATCTTTCTCTCTACCAGGCACTGTTCAAGGAGCTGGAGACACAGCATGAACTAAATAGACAAACGGGCAAGGTTGCCACTCTCACAAGGTTCACAGTCTAGTGAGAGATGAGGTGCATGGAAAAAGAAATTCAAATATAATGCAAGGCAGAAGTGACGCAAAAAGACAGAATCACCAGAATTTATACCAGTGTGTCAAAGAGGATGGGCTGCTAATGGTGGGTGGGCCACGTGGCTCTTGGGGTTGGCATTATCATCGAAATGACCACTTTCTGAACACCACGGATCTCAGTCCCCTTCCCCCTTCTCTCTCCCAGCCCAGTTTTTACAGCCCGCAATTTGGGGTAACCAAACACGAAATGTGGCAGTACCAACTAGAGACAACTCTCCATGTGAGGACCAAATCCCCATGTGTTCAGAAAGAAGTCGAAATCAAACTGATGACAATTGTATTCTTCATTCATATATTTACCACCTGTTAAGCTTTACTGCACTTGTGAGAGCCAGTGGTTCAGTTTATGGACCCGAGAACAATTTGAAACTTCCTTTCAATTATTTTGCATTCACAAAGTGAAATGGAAATATGAATATTTCAAAAGGCCTCTCATTTAAGTTCATAAAGTATTATATGATTTTTAACTTTTCAAGGAAACTAAGCTTAACGTCCAAACAGTATTTGGATTGGAAAAAACATAAAAATGAATGGAATTCACACCTGTTTGTACTGCCCTTCCAATCTGACAGTGTTTGGAGACAGTTTTGGCTGTCACAACTAGAAGGGGGACTTCTACTGACATCTAGTGGGTAGAGACCATGGATGCTGTTGTAAACATCCCATAATGCAAAGGGAAGTCCCCCATCCCCAACAATGAGTTGTCCAGTCTAAAATGTCTCAGCCGAGAAAGCCTGTGCAAAAGACAGTGGGCAGAGTAAAAAAATCCACATACAGCAATCGAGAATTTGGCCATATAAGTTCTGGACGTCAGGTCTTCCACTTCTCAGCGGGACCAGAACATCATGTTCAAGTGACAGGGTGACAAAAATGCCACTTCCGAGCAAGAAAACACTAAATACTTTTCTATATGCTCTACCACAATAAGCCATTGTTTAATATAAGCAGAAGCACTGAAAGTTTCTGGAATAACGTGTCCTGGTGGACTTTTAATGGACAAAACTTTGATATTATTGTTTTATCTATTAATTAGGATACAATGACTTCTTTGTTCTGGTTCACTGCTGCACCCTCTAGGCCAATTACTATTGACTAATGGCGCCATGAAAAATAATTACACCCATGTGTCACAACTTCCACACACTCTTTAGGTGTTTTCCTTCACCGTATATTCTACTTGACTGTTGAACTGAAGGACTAGGCTAATCCCCATAACTGTATTGTCTTCACTCACAAAAAGCATGAGGAGTTGGCTTAAAGAGCTGAGGCAGTCCTTGAGAATCACATAATTATCACAGGTTCCCATATTTAACATCAGCAGAATGCAAACATCCTGCTGTTCGGACCAGTCAAAAAGATTTCATAATCAGCTAAGGCTGAGAAGTGGGGGAGAAAATATCAGTAGGATGAACTGGGTAAGAAAGGTAAGTTCCCATGAAGTTAATTAGTCACAGTGTGAAAGTAACTGAGTTAGCAGATCAACTTTTCTAGACAGGGACCAGTGGGATAAAGACAGAGAAGTGGAACAGGTCCCCGTGAAC
Organism: Noctilio leporinus; assembly: GCA_004026585.1. Taxonomy (NCBI): domain Eukaryota; kingdom Metazoa; phylum Chordata; class Mammalia; order Chiroptera; family Noctilionidae; genus Noctilio; species Noctilio leporinus. The sequence goes on along the minus strand of PVIW01001474.1, from coordinate 57,424 downwards.
AGGTTTAACAGGAAAGTTTCCCCGATGCCACTGTTAGCATTAAGACTTTTAGACCCAAGGAGCTTCCTTGTGCCAAATCTAGGTGAGAAACAAATTTGTCGGAGAACATACAATAAAAAGGAGAACAATGTAAGTGCTCCTCATCCTGCTTTAAAATAATGTACGGTAGGTGAGATTTTCTCTAGTTCTTTCACGTACCAAAGAGTAGTTTTAAATTTGCTCTCTACCCCACCAAGCTAACAAATCCATCCAGTTGTTCATGCAAATATTGAGCACCTACTGGGTGTCAGGATCCGCTCTGTGAAGTCTGCGACCTGCTCCATGTGGTTTATATTATCTACCCCATTTCACCTGGACCTCTCATCAGGCTGCAGCTGTTTTAAACAGCTTCGTGCAAATAAAATGACAACATTAAGGAAAGCTGAAGTCTATACCAGAAGTCCCTAGACATACTGGGCCAATTGATACATCATGTATTAAACAAATTCATGATTTGAAGTTATACGTTGTTTCCCATACCTGTACCTCTTCATAACTCCATTTAGCTTTCCCCACTAAATCTTTAATTTCCTCCTACAGATGATCCTATCTTGGAGTCTTCAACCTGTCTCCACAGGCACTAACCTGTACACTCTCCCTACACCTCCACTGTTTCCCATCACATCCCTTTCCAAAGTCTGCCTATCCCCACGCCCCACACAGGAACACTGATCCACGGAAGATGCAATTATCAGGCGGCAAGATGGTTTTATTCTTGCATTCAATAAATATTTACTAAGTAGCTATCACGGGCCAAACACTGCTAGGAGGGAAGTAAATTGGACCCTGAGCCCTCCTGGACAAACTTGAGAATTATAGGAAAGAAAACCAAGCAGTTGCAGAAGTGAGTAACAGCTGTGATAAGTGCTGCACAAGTAAAATGCAGGACGTATGCTAGAAGCGAGCGGGGACCCCAGTGGGCTGGCGCAGGGAGAGCACCTCCAGTGCCGGGTTTCAGGGGTCCACGAGGCAAAGTGTGTGGGCTGGTGTTTAGTTCTGGTTTAGCAGAAATTCTAAGTTCAGTAAACAGCATATACAAAACCTGCCACTTTTAAGAACCGAAAAGGGGGCTTTTCATGATAATAATAATAATAAAAAAAAACCAAAGTAATGCAGAGAGGGGACAAAGTCCCCATCACACAGGGCCGCAGTCCGGTTTTTGGTCCTTATATGTATTGAGTAGCTATTGAAGGGATCTTAGCAGGGGAATGAAATGATCACATTTGCATTTTAATAAGATTGCTCTGTCTATGTGCTGGAGTATGTATTAAAATCTTATTCCAAGTCCTCCATTTGGTTTTCCATGAGTTCTTTAAGTCCCCATGAAATTTTCTCTTGGTATCACACATTTCCCTGCAACATGTGAGTTTATTTTAAGGCAGCCACAGTGTTAAAATCACCAGAAAGTAGGTAGAGACTGACTAAATTTGGGACACCCTGGGGGTCTACACCTTCCGTAGAATTCTGCAGAGGAAACTGAGAAGGCCCGACACATCTGTGCTGGCCAGAATCAGGCCTTTGGATTCAGTCTTTGGGCTCTACCCATGACCTCATCCTGCTAATTAATAAAAAAGAAAATACTTTTCTTTAAACTGATGGATGACTCGCACAGAGAAAAATGATTTCCTTTTCTGAAGGGCATTAATGTATGACAAATCTAATCTGGATGGGACAAGGGTGGCAGAAATGAGGGCGGGAAGAAAGACAGAGGACATTTTAGGGAAGGCAGGCTCTGATTTAGCATGTTGAGAAGGCAGAGCACAAACTTGCTCTGTGTTTGAAACCAGGATGGGAATAGCAGGGACGGAAAATGTCTGTGCAGTGAAGACAACATTGGTCCGGGCAAGTGTCTCTTGGAGGAAGGAAAGAAAGACAGGCAGTATGCTACTGCCACCCCTTAATGCTCCTGGCCCCAGTCCTTACCTCCTTACCTGCACCTGACTGGGGCTGATTTACCTGACAGGGTGTGGGGAATGTAAGCAATATACTCCAAACAGTTAAGGCTTTCGTGTACTAGGTGGTCTCTGACAATCTGAATGTCAGGTCAGCTTGCCTTTGGAGTCATTGACAAGGATCTTGCTGAGGTGACCCTGACTGGCTGAGGTGTATCAGTGATCCACAACTTAGAGAACATTTCTGCCTACTACCTATTCTTCTCATTCGTCCGTGGACACATCATAGTAGCCATTTAAGACAGTGCAGGAGTCTTATTTGGCTCAGAAACTCTCTTTTGGGCTCTTACTGTTCCGATCTGGGATAATTCAAGCATCAACCTAATACGATTAATGATAATAACAGGTTACAATCCAGTGAGTAAATTAGGTATCTTGAGCCTATAATATTATAATAAATAGATACAGTAGTGTGCCAGCTAATAAATAAAGGAATTATAGAAACAGAAAATCACTGTTTAACAACCATTATAACAGTGGCTGACTCATGCAGGAATCAGGAATGGATGCTAAGGCTGGTAGGTAGACTCCCTACTTAAGAGGATATTGGTGTGACCTCAGGATACCTCCCCACAAAATACTTATCAATCCCAAAGTGAGGCATGGTGACTCTGCAGTGCAGAAAGCTGACAGATAAGCACCCAGACCAGGTGATTAAGGGTTACATTGTGTGCCCCTGAAGTCACACTCTGAGAAGAGCACAGCATCATTTCTGTGGTGCTCCTACCTGGATGGCATGGCCTAAGTCTGGAAACGTGGATGGGTTCTACCTAAAAGACACTGTATAAAGCAATAGGTCTCTTTTTAAAATGGCCAAGGTCATAAAGAAAGGGAATGCTGAGGCTGAGAACTGTTCTCTAGTGAAGGAAGCTAAAGAGACAGGACAAATGCATCACACACATGTGCACATACACACAGATGAGGAAGCAACAGTGCAGATGTAGCAAAATGTTAACTGCTGGGAAATCTGAATCTGGTGAAAGAGGTGTGAGTGATCCTTCACAGATTTCCTCTCAATTGTTTCAAATTATTTCCAAATGAATTACATACACACATACACACACGGTGGACAAATGTAGGTTTACAATAGTAAGTTATGAAATAGTTTATTCTTGATTATTTATTTATATATTAGACTTATTATTTCATATCCTTACTTATGATTTCTTTAAGGTAACAATGGGTGGTCATTTAACCTACCTGTGTATCTGTATATATTATATACACATATAATCATACACACTCATACCAATATGTCAGCACACATTGTGTTAGCTATTGAAAGATACTGTCAGGTGTCTTTTCGGGGTTCTCACTGTTAAAAGCTGGGATAGTTTGAGCATCAAAATAACAACTTTAATCATTACACCCATATTAACAAGTGTAAACGTACTTTTGGCCCATTCTGTATATAAACCCCCTTCACTTGTGCCTTCCTTCAGTGTCCCTGCTGTCAGCCAGTCACCAGGGAGCACAGACCAGCCAATACTTTACCATTGCCCGTATGTAAATAAAGCAGCTCTTTCTTTTTTAAAACAGGGGCTGGTATTTCTGCTCTCCTATATGACACATTCTTTGAGGAATTTTACATTTGTTTGAGGTATCCCTGGAAACTTGTAGCACTTTTCAATGATTAACCTTGCAGATTGATGTTCCAGGAACTCCATGAGAGAGAGAACCAAGTCTAAAAGATCTTTTCTGTGGCATTTAACATCTTAAACAATTTAGCTGCAATCCAGCACTTTCCAGTTTCCTCCCCACCCTGAATCTCAATCTATCAGAGCAACTTTCAAGTCTATTTGCCTTTGATCATCCTGTTTCCTCTACCAGCCCTTCCCCAGCCACTTCTATGTGTCAGAATCAGCTGTAACAACCTTAAAAGCCAACCCAAACATCCCAACCTTGGTAAAGTCGTCACTTATCTCCAAAGAACTGGTCTCCTTCTCCCCCTTGTTTTGCTAAGACGCTTTGCCTACACCTACTGCAGTGTGTTAAAGTTAGTAGGCATATGACTGCCTTCCCCTAACAGACTATAGGTATCTCGGGGGGGGGGG
>PVIW01001474.1:0-53279 GCA_004026585.1 Noctilio leporinus | reverse complement strand
AGCTGTTGGCAAGACTGCATCTATCCTGATGGCATAACTGGGAAAATAATGACCTGCTTCACAGTATTGCTGTGGACCACTGAGAGCTATGGTACCTGATGCTATCATCTACTATTACTGGATCACTCTCTGTAGTTTGATAAAACATATAACCACCCTGGCATCCGAGAGATGATCCAGATCCCTCCACCCTGCCCCACAGCCACTTCCTGCCTCTGGGGTTTGAAGTGTTGAAATGCCTATTCAGAATCAAATGAGTTTGTTAAAACCTTGAGGTCTGAACTGGTTTCTGCTTCCTAGAGTGGCTGAGGGAGATGCTGGAGTGTCTGGGCCCTGCAGTACCTGTGTGCACACCAGGGCTCAGGGAGAGCGGGGTGTTGGTGCTGGTTAGGTATACAGGAAGCCTGATGCCAACATTAATTATGGAAAGGCAGGAGGTAAAATAAAACAAAGCAAAAGAAGCCAAACATCCTCCAACCTTTAAAAGTACGTATATATTATGGCTAAGTTATTTCATTCTCACAATAAGAGACAATCTCATTCTTGTACTTCTACCAAAGTCAAGAGAGGAAAGCACTCTAACCCACTGTGCAGAGGTGTGTGTGTCAGCTGCACGGATGCAGTCACCCAGAATGGCTCACCTACATTCTTTTCATCACACAAGAACTGGAACTATAAATATGTGCTACGGACAGACACACAGTGGGCTGTAGGGATCTGGAATCGCTCAACACAGCAATGAGGTTTGTGTGTGTGAAATGAGGGTGTTGGTGGGACTCAATGATATCTAAAGGTTGTATCCAACCTGTGACTCTGACTACCTATTACACAAAATTTCATAACATTGCGAGCTCTGTGATTAAGTGAAGAAAGAAGTTAATTGCAGCAGCTGCTGGACCAGATGGTCAGTGGACGGAGCCTGTGGCCTTGGTCTCTTCCCATGTCATCTGGCAGTACCTTTGCAGCTGCGCCATTACCACTGGCACCATCTCACTGTCCCCAAGGGCAGCTTCCCTTTGCTGTATGTTAGTTCTACTCTAAGTGCACCTGAGGAGTCCAGGAGCCAAGCCATGGCTGAGCAGTTGAGAGGCAAGCAAGTGGAAAGGGTTGTTCCTGGGAAGGGAAGGGGCTACGCCTTAATAAAGGATGCACTGTACTGAGGAGACCCTTGACATTATAGGGGACTTGAAGTTTACACAATGGCCTTCTTCTCCAGGGTTCAGTGTCAACTACAAGGGGCAGTGACTTCTCACCCAAAATCTGTCTGAAACAGCCAAGACACCACAGATGCTTCAGAACCTACCCTTCACCAGCTTAGGCAGAGCTGCTCTTCAATGCCCACCATCTCATTTGTACAATTGTTGCTGAAAACAGCCGACGTTTTCATGCATGCACTCAAAAGAACTAGCGCAGGAATCAAATGATGTTTCCCAAGCTTTCTTCATCAATAACACGCCGCGCTGAGCATAACTAGGCAAGGGTGCCAGTTCAAAGGGCAATGTTGTGAAAAGCTGAGAAGGGGCATAAATGGGACTTTGGGGCAGAAACGGCTTTTCTAACACAACAGAGAAAAATTTGTGGGGGAAGGGGATGGCGGCAGGCTGAAGTAGCATCATGAAACTCAGCCCTCATTTTGTTTTATAGTGTTTATATAAGAAAAAGAAGCCAACTTTAAAGCACACTGAGCAGTTCATCATGAGAGAAGCTGAGCTGAAAAACAAATGACCAAAAACAGATTTAGCAACCAAAAAAGGAAACTCTGGAATTCAATTAAACCAAAAACTCAAACCTTAGCATATACGTACAACCTTTCACTCCTACAACAATGACGTCTCTATGTTAAAGCCACAGCTAAACCTGAAGTTTTCACTGAACCAAAAATCAAGTACTGAGTTACCCTTTCCAACTTGTAATAAAAGCCAATATTTCACATAACATACAGAGCTTGAGTTTATATTTCACCAGCTCCCGCCCGGAACGTCATGCTATCCTCTAGTTTTCTTCTTTGGGGTTTTCTTACTTACCCACCCAGAAACAAAATGACTGTGATTTTCAGCAAGCAGGAAGCCAAGTCTCAAGCATACTTCCCTCGGCATTAAAGGGACTACACACATTCACAGGCAAAGAGCCCGGGAACTGCTGCAGAGAATTTATTTATACCCATTTGGAATTTCCTGACCAACTAGCAGCCTGCTGGCCACGGGGTTTAATCCCAGGACTCTCGGCGTCAGTGAGACAGCAAAAACTACCAACGAAAGAACAAACCTGCTAGCAAGGATCTTAAAAGCAAAAGAGGTGAAGACAGGCTTCTCTTAGGGCCCCCCTCCGACTTTTCAAACTATACTACATGGAATGCTAACCTCGAAATGCAGCTGTAAACCTGCTAATTCTAGGAAGACTTAGAAAAGCAGCAAATGTTTCCTTATTCTTCCTGCTGACTTATTCCCTCCCCCCAAACCCTCCAGGGCCGGGAAAGGCTGGCTGTTACAATTTAAGCTCTAAAACTCAGCAGCTCTCTTCTGAAGGAAATGATTCAGTGTTATGCTGAACCCAAGCTGGGCTGAAGGCAAGTGGTTCCTTTCCTTGGTGTTTTTTTTTTTTAAGTGTATTCTTATATAATGCAACATGCAATTTGAAGGTTAAAAACACTCCATTTGTAAACCACAGACCCAAACTTTTCACTCTTTCTTAAAAAAACAAACATATATTCCCTTACATATTTTATCCAAAATAGGTCATGTGACTTTCTAACACAAAATTAGTTCCCAAACAAAATGCATTCTGTTTTAGGGTGATCCTGTCTTTCAGAAACCCTTTGTTTCTGTTTAAAAAGTTAGGAAGAATGATATGCCCCACTAATGATTTCAGCTCACTACCTTAAAAAGAAAAAAAAAAAAAGAGAGAAAGTAAAAGAAAAGTTTCTTTTAAACTGTTCATCACCTATGCCTAAATACAATGGGTAAATGTGAATCCAGAGAAACAAGATTTACTTAACTTTGTCTACAGGACAAACAAGCAAAGCCAGTTCTAAACAATAAAGCAGTGATCAACAAAGATTAGGGATGACTCTAAATGGCCTGCTTTGTCAAGTGCAAAACAGGCGACAGCTATGTGGAGAGGGACAAAGTTGTAGGAATCCACGGCATTTGCCTAGTGCGGCTGGTTCATTTTGGTGTCTGCACCCTCCCTCCAGCCCATGCCACTCCATTTATTTTCTCATTCCATTCTCCAAGTGGACATCTGGTGGATAGACACCTTAATTGATTATCTTTGGGGTATTTTTCTGTGTGAAACGACAAAGATTCAACTTTTTAAAGATGATGTGGGACTCATTTAGGTTTGCTTTACATCAAATAAATACCCTGATTCAAAGGAAAATAGCAAACTAAGAACAAAGTATCAAACAGATACTTTGAAATCCAGGGTCCAAATAAGTCCAAATTATTTGACCCAATAATACCAACAATAGAGAAGAGAGTTGAATGAAGACTATTTTTATGTTTTGGGGGGGACTTAAAAACACTTTACTGAGGTATTTGTGTATCATAAAATTCACCCATTTTAAGTGTACAGTTTAATGAGTTTTAGTAAATGAGTACAGTTGTGCATCTAACACCACAATCCAGTTGTAGAAACCACCCATCATCCTTAACATTCCTTTGGGCTTGTTTCATCGTTTGCTTTTAACAGAGAAATTTTCTCCTCTGTACTTCTAAAAAATTGATTTTAGTCCCATGATTATATTTCATACTAGGTATTAATATCAAAAGACTTGTTTTTAAGAATTAAACTGAGGAAAGCATGAGAATGTCATGTTTCTTAATCCTGCAAAGAAAAATCCTGCTAAATTGTGTTCTGGTAAGAAAAGAGCTTATTCTATAAAGCAGTTGAAGGTAACTAGTATTTATGCTTCTGTGAAAGAGAGTTCTGGCAGAATAAATCATTGTATGCCAATAAATGTCTAGTCCTTTTATAGAGAGGAAGACAAAGGCTGGAGTGGGAGAAGAATTAAAAATAGGAACCCCTTCTGCTTGGAAACTGTCACTAAGGTTGCCACTGTAAGGAGAAAGACACATCTGTCTGCCCTTCCTTTCTCTTAATTTCTGTACACCAGAAAAAGCCAACTGCAGTCAGGGAGGATGTCAACTCAAGTGACAGGTGGACAGTTGGCAGAAATGGTGCCTCCCAGTGAGAAAGGCTGGCTGAGTACACTGATAGTCTTTCTGCCCTGGGTGGTGGCTGCAGAGTTCTGAGACTGAAATCAAGCATATCTGAACCCCTTCTTCCTCTATGTTTTCTTAACAGGATTACTACATCAAGACTTTCTCCAGAGGGCCTGACCTCAGGTCTAGAGATAAAAACCAAAGTTAAAATGAAATAGTGCCCTGGCTGGTAGCACAGTGGATAAGGTGCCGGCCTGCGAACCCAAAGGTCGCAGGTTCGATTCCCCACTCAGGGCACATAACCAGGTTGCAAACCAGGTCTCCAGTCAGGTCTGTGGCTAGAGGCAGGTGAAAAGCAACCATACATTGATGTCTCTCTCCCTTCCCCTCTTTCTAAAAATAATGAAATAAAATCTAAAAAAAAAAAAAGAAATAGTGAGTGGTAACATTTTGGGACATCTTAAGAGGTATATATCCTAAGACACTGTCAATTTACCTTCCTCCTCCTCTCCTTCATTTCTTTTTTATTTTTAATCCTCATCCAAGGACATTTTCCTATTGCATCTATAGGGAGAAACATCAATGTGAGAGAGAAGCATTGATTGGTTGCCTCCCGTATATGCCTGGACTGGGGATTGAACCACAACCTAGATACATGCCTTGACTGGAAATTGAACCTGCAACCTTTCAGTTAGGGGGCAATGCTTCAACTGAGCCACCAGTGAACCAGCCAGTGACCTCTTCTTGATTTACTAACACCTTACCATGTCTCAGAGACACAGCACAAATCCCCCTGGGTTATCAGTCTTGCAACGGACTCCTAGCTACACCCCACCCCACCCACACCCGACCTTTCCCCACCATCCACTAGGCACAGTTCTTTTGGACCACACTGTTCCAAGTGTGTCATTAAATATGTGAACTCATTTCATCTTCACAACAACCCTATGAGGTTAAGTATGATTATTGACAGCTCACAGCTGAAGCTCATGCCATCCATACTGCCACTCTACTCCACCGCTGTACTGATATTACACAGCACTGAAAAGCCACCTGCCAGGCACGTTCTCTCCTGAAGCCCTTAAGAGGGCAAAGAAAGCTGGGGCTTGGGAGGGAGCTGACATTCCTGATGGGTGGGGAAGAAGGAGAGTATGCTGTTTCAATGCTTCGGCTTGTACCACTCCTTCCCCTTCTGAGGTACACCCCACACCAAACCTTCTCAGGCAAAATTCTTCCAGTTTGCAAGGATCAGCTACAATATTCTGTCTGAAGTTGTCTCTTGTCTTCCCAGCCATCTCTTCCATCAAGGCTCTGAGAGCAGCTTCATTTCCCCTGACTGTGTGCACACCTTACACCCCTACCAACTTACAGCAGCTTTGCGTTTTTCATCTCCACCAGAGCACTGCGGGGGCCCAGGACTCATTTAGCCAATTTAGCCTGGAGTGTTTGTTTCCTTTTAGAGCTATAGGAAAATGTCAAGGACTCTGAGCCCAAGTCCTCCTATTACAGCTGAAGCAGGACACTGGCCCCAGAGGGTGAGGGGACTAATATCAACCTTGCTGTTCAAGGTGAAGGTGCCAAGGCTGGCACCTTTCAGAGCAAGCACCTCAATGCCACAAATCTCAAAGCCGCTGCATCATCATTCGGCTGGGGCAGTTTCTAAAAATGCTAAGTCACTCCCTGATCCCCACCCCAATGACTCAGAATCTCCTAGGGGTGGGGGGCAGGGGCATCAGCAATTTTAGAAACTCCCCACATGAGTCTCAGCCACAGCCTGGGATGAGAACCTGCACTTGAAACCAGGCAAAATCTGCAACTCGAAATGTGTTTTCTTTAGGCTTCAAGGAAGCTGAGAGCCAAATCAGGGGTAGCCCTTAAGCAATTCAAGGACCTTCGGGGTCCAGATGCAAACACCTTTGGAATCCAGGCCAGTAACTAAAAGTCTGAAGGGAGTTGGGGGAGATCAGAGAGAGAACTTGTCCTCTCCAGTTGACTGAGGCCTGATGGAAATGCACACCCGGGGATGTGACAGATCTTTCGACTTTTCAAGGGAAGCTGAAGGCATGAACCAAACCAAACCAAACAAGAAAGTAGCTGAAGGAATTGGTATTTTTATATGAAACTACCTATTTAAAAATAACTTGGCAATCAATTCAAGTCAAAATAAAGCTTTGAGTTGGTTAAACAGAATACACATCCAAGCCGCAGTGTGGCACCCAGCAAGGACCTCATGATATTCATTTGGGATTCCATTTCATTCCTATTCCCATCCCTTTTCTTTCCCCACTCTGTGGCCAACGTTTTTTTGTCTGTTTGTTTTTTCTTTTTGTTTTTTTCATTGTAAATTTCAAGCATGCTTTTGGAACAAACTATAAAACAAATTAGAAAAACAATTAATTGTGGTACATAGTAACTTAATCTCCTATGTTTTAAATCTGGCTCTTTTACTACTCAAATGTTTCCTTTAAAAGTTAAGACAAAGGCAAAAACCAAAGCAACAGCCCAGGATCCCTAGCATCATTTCTTTCACAGGTAAACTTGACTGCAAGCCCCCTACTTGTGCACATTCATCTTAAAAAGAAACAGATTGGAAGCAGGTGCTCTGTTGTCCCGTTTAAAGAGGGCCCGAGTTGTTTCTGCTAATATTTCAGGCTTCCCCCCAACCCCTACAGAATTCAAATACCTCATCCTGCTATTAGATCCATATTCTCTCAGACTCAGGATGGGGTGTGACACCAAAAGCTGGGCGTCTAAGGTGACCACAGGGAGGGGGAAAAGTGGGCGTAGTTCCTGTCCCTGTCACCACAGCTGCGTCTCCACCCACATCCATCACAGCCCTAGGGGCTGACTGGACTTGCATGGGATTACAGGGACAGGTACAGCAAGGGCTCCCAGCTCCTTCTTGTCCTGTTAGGGGTGTTGGAAGAGGACTCCTCCTGTGCGTAATTAGCTTAGAAGAATCTGCTCCTAAGACTTAATGCTGCGAGGTTTTTCCAAGGAGAGTCCACAATCCATATGAGGGGTGTGAGCCACAGTGGAGGTGGGTGATTCTCACCAGGAGAGTGAAATTAGGAAGAGGATGCTACAGACAACAGGGCTGTCCTAAATGGTGAGAAAAAATCCTGTCTACATTACACTTTACTCAACAAAGTACATTTCCTCAAACAGATTTAAGCCTTAATGCTATAGTCATAATGGATTTATACACATTAAGCTTTCTTTTTAGCCTGGGTTGTCCTGGGATTATTACATCCATCTAATTTAAACAAGAGTCTGTCATATAATGTGTTTTCACCAGAGAATTGAAGTCCATATTTTAAAGAACCAATACAAAAATGAATTGAAATATGAAGCCAAATGTGGGAATTAAAACTTTAAATTAGATCACCACAAAGACTATAAAGGCTGTAAAGAATAAATGATGATAAGCACAGTTTATTTCTTCCCATCTAAAAGGGGTGACAGATCTGCAGGGACAGTCCCAAGAAGACCGTGTAAGAAAAAAAGGTAGACCAATCTGTCACACTCCCACCTGACAGGTCACCAACTCAGGTTCTCACTCAGTTTCAACCACCCAGCAAACCAGACTAGATAAAGGATTTGGGAGCAAAGAAACCAACTAAAGTTCCATCTCCTTCCTCTCTGGTTGGGTTGCTAACAAGCCCAGAAAAGAGAAAAGAAAGAGGCCATGGGAAGCTAGAACAGATTTTCCAAATGGCCTGTGACAATACCTTCTGTGGACAACCAATTTACATCTGGGCACTTCTCCCTGAAACCCAGAGCATTTAACGGACAGTATCATTTCAAGCCTCCTTGGGGCACATGATGGCAAGAAAGCAGATACGACAACTTCCATTTAGTCAAAGGTAAGAGATGGAAGAAAGCAGGTGTGTGTGACAAAGTACAAGTCACCTGTTCCTTCAGAAAAAAATATCCAGGAGAACGAGCTGAGAGAAAACTGCAAAGGGCATAAGAGTGTAAGAGTGGCAACAGGCAGGGCTCATTTCCATCCCACAGACTTAAGCAGCCACTGTGCCTGTGGTTGGCTCCGCGTCAGATGCCCAGCACTGCGCCCACACCAGGTTGGTGTGCACGTTGTTGATCACGTTGTTGAGTAGGTCGACTCTACGTTGAGTACTAAGCAAGCCACGATGGGCACACCAAGGTGAAGATGACATGGACTCTTGCCTCCGAAGACCTCAACGCTTACAGGTTAGTGAGGCACACAACTACAACCTTCACTAAAAGCACGTGACAAGTATTTAATGGGATACAAAGCTCTCTAGGAATAAGGAAGAGGAAGGGGTGACTTTTCACTGGGAGTATCTGAGAACACTTGTTAGGAAAGGTTAAAAGAGGAAGCAGGACTTGAAGGATAAGGGCTTATATGAACAGATATGGGAAAACATTCAGATCAAGAGAACAGTGCTTTGAGCAACGCCACTAAGGGGAATAGGGCAGAGTGGGGCTGGGAAATAGCAGCTGGGCAGGGCAGGTGCAGAAGAGCCCACTTCCCTCATTATTCTTTGGACAGAGCTGGTGTTTTGCTACCTGGAGCCACAGAGAGCTGGGAAGGCCCACCGTGATTTCCGTAAGCATCAGGATTAAAAAAACAGACATAAACTCTTAAGTCTATCAAAATAGGGCCAAAAACAACAGCTCAGAGTTAAGAGAAAGGAACAGATTCAAGTTCGTGAAAGATAAAATGTTTGGAGAGAAAGAAAAAAATAACGAAAGTATAGAAAGCTGAATAACCCTTAATCTTGCCAGCCATCCTTAACAAAACAAAATCACAAAGTAGTGAGAATAAGGCAAAGACAGACTGACTTTCACAGGATCTCAGGGTTGGGCCATTACACAAAAGACAGAAGCAACTGCCTTTCTGCCAAATAAATTTCTGTGCAGTTGTTTAAAAGTGAGCTACTAAATGAATGAACTAGCTGAAGTACTTCTACTGAGTTTTGAGTCATTCCTTCTGGGAGTCCCCAAAACGACACCCAGATTTAAATTCACCACTATTTGGAAAGGTTACCTTTTTTTATCAGCCAAGTGTCCAGAGGGTAGAACACCAAAGAACAAGGCCCCAGAGGAGAAGCCCCCACCTCTAAGCCCCCTTTACCTTTCTGAAGATTTTCTGGTCTTAGACTTCTTCACTTAAAATCAGTATCCTGAGATGGTCTAAGTCCCAGCAGCCTTTTTCCAGTGCCCAGAGAATGTCCATGCACCCCTCCTCAGAGAATCCACAGCGTGTGTGTGGTGTGTGTGTGTGGGTGAGCGTGTGTGAGTGTGGGTATATGTGTAAGAGACAGGGGGAGAGTGAGTGATGTGCAGGAGAGGGTGGAAGGCAGTGCTCAGGGCCTGCTGGGATTCCTTATGGGACAAGCTGACAGAGCCTGTGATGTGATGTGACTGTTTTCCCTCACACAGCCAACAGTCGTCTCTGGAACAGATTTGGAAGCTGTGGAAAGCGTAGTGCTAATGGAAAAATCTGGTGGCATAGGACTTTGGTGTTTTGCAATTTTTTCCTGTAGGCTGCATTGCTGGAATGGTCTGCCATGCAAACCATTCCCTCCTCCCCTCCCAGCCTACAGACTTCCAGGTCTCCACCCCGCTGTGCTATAAAAACCAGTGTATCATCGGTCTGATTCAGCCCTGGAAGGGGTGGGGCCCCACTGTGGGCACAGGGTGCATGAAAGCCGGCAGGTATTCCGCCTCCTCTGCCAGGTCAGCCGAAGACAATTCAGTCTTTGTCCTCTGGTTGGAGGGGAACATGCCAAACAGGCTGCCTCGGAATACAGTTCCCTGGTGCGCTCCTGATTTGAACAAAGCATCCCAGCCACTCCATCTCAAATGCTGGGGAAAAGGAAATAAATGAGCCAGGCACCTTCGTGGACACGTGGAATTACATGTGCGGAGTACTGAGAGCAGAGAGTGAACTTTTTGGGGTTTTACTTATAAAAACTTAAGAACTGATACACATGACTAAGTTTTAAAATACTAAGCAGCTTGATTATTAATTACTGCAAATATCACATGTCTCCCTTTTATATCTGTCATTTGGGAATATGTTCCCCTTTATTTCTTCCAGCAGACTCTTAAATGTGCCTACTGGACAGAAACACTAAAAATGTCTTGGTGTAATGGACAGCTGGTGCAAGAGAAATGAGCTCTCAGAAAAATGGGCAGGGATGGGACAACCTGGCAGGACAAGCTGAATCAATGTTTTCACTAAAGTATCTGCAAAGCTGATGGCTTATCAACTAAACCAAACATTATGAGACTAAATTTAGAAAATCACATGACTATCTCTTGATTCTACCCAACAGAAATCACATCCAGAATATAAAAGATCCCTCGAGAGGAAACTTTTCCACTTAAATAAAATCATGAAGAAGAACCTAAAATAAATTTAGTATTTGTGACTATGGATACGGCCAATGGCTTCCATAAACTAGTACTCTAGTATCAACTCCTTTAAATAAAGATTCCTATGGTCAAATTGTAACTATGTCCACAACCTTTGATCCAGCTGGGAGAAACATCACCCATCACTCAACTCTGGCTGGTCACAAACAAGATGGAGTATAAGTGGTACAAAGGTTTAACTTTCAGGATAAGAACTAATCCCATGAAGCCAACCATTTGTCCTTGGCCCAGTTCTCCCTCAGGTCTATCTATAGCTTTGCTTTTCTATCTGTTGGTTAGAAAGGCCTTCTGAACATTATAGAATAGTATTTAATCTGAATTTTCAGCCATGGCTTGCTCTGAAAATTGCCAAGATTAGAAAGCTAGTCACTATTTAAAAGAAATATTCTCAAAACAACATTATACTTATTTTTAAGTTGAGAGACCACTAAGGTTATATATCCCCATACAAATGGGTTGCATAGTTAAAAACTCCTTTTCAGGCTCCATAATGAACTGTAACCCAAAAGCAGAACCAGGCTTAGCCTCTAAAACACCAACATACTTTTCCTAAGGCATGTGGAAATGAGCAAATCAGTGACAGCTCACTCTAAAAATATCCAGCAGAGAAGCCAAGAGAGGAAAAAGGGAAACATCTATTTTTTTTTTTTTTTTTTTTTTGATTTAGAATTTCTAGAAGTGTTTGAATGACTCTTATTAAAACTGATTCCTTGACTGGGTCTTCCTTGAGGTTTTTATTAGAAAAGCCTACTCACTGCAATTTTAATTAAAATCTGTTGCCAAGAAAAGAGCAAGAATGTACTACCTCTGTGACTTTGAGAACTGTGGTAATATTTTTCGTGCCAGATCAAAACAGTTTTTTTTATGAATAGGGAAAAGACTCCAAAGCAGGCTCTGAGAGATTTAGTCACTCATTTTCCAAGCCCATACAAACCTTTCTCAGAAACTACACAAAGGAGATAAACTGGAATTATCCAGGACACAGGAAGAAGGCAAACCCTGGAAAAGGAAGCTAATGAGCTATATTTTTGATGGGCTGAGATAGCCCACCCAAGTCCTTGAAAAAAAGAGGAAGTGCACAATCAGAAATCAATGCCAATACTCATGATGGGAAGTCTGCGGGGGCGCAAGACACGGGACAAATCCTTGTAGGAAGGACTGTTTTCATCCTTTGCCTTACTACGCAGTCCTAAAATGACAGTAACAGCTCAAGTTCTTAGCATAGCCCATCTCCCTATTGGGCCTTAATTTTCTGGTGTTGGTTGGTTGGTTTGTTTTCTGTCTTGTTGGCACCCACAAAGCCATCTGGTTAGAAATCTCCAACCGAAAGGTATCTTGTCACCCAGCACCCAGATTCTATCCTTCCCACACTCAAGAGGCTGGTACTTGCTAGAAGGTAAGTCATCCTTCCTCTGCTCACCTGGAGAACTAGTAAAACAGCCTGTCTGAAATCTGACACTTAACCCATTAGAATTGGCTCAAGTTCTGGAGTGAAAAAACTTATAAGGTGAAGCTGGCTATAGCTTGGGTTAAAACCCAAGTCTTGGGAACAGGCAAGCCCCTATCAGGGAAGGATGCTTCAGAACCTCTGAAGAAGCTGGATGAATTTTGGGGTTTTGTTTTGTTTAATCAGACAGGCAGGACTTTGCAACCCAGGGTCTCCTATCTGCAGGCATTTCAACAGTTATGAAATTTAAATATAACTGCTTCTTAGTTAAAAAAACAAACAAACAAAAAACCCTATCTTCTTATACACTATCACTGTAAGAAAATAAATTGCCATTTATATAAACAAGCGTAAAATTGGCCTAACAACTAACAGTTTCTTTTCAAGTTGAAATGCACAATCTAATCAAATTCAATTATTAAATACATCAAATAATAGGGTGAAACTGCATGATATACTAAATGCATATAAGGTATTAGATGGTTGTTTGTCTCTATAAAATAATTCACACTAAGAAAAAAATAACTTACCAGCATAACCCCTATCACAAAGGACATTTTATTCTTCACCATTCTAATTTTGGATTTTATAAATTTTCTGAAATTACATACTGTCCCTTGATCTTATTAATCAGAACTTCATAGACGCTGCGCTTCTGATTTTTAATGTCAACAGAATGCCTAAACGAAGAAAAAAATGACTCTCCGTGTTGAACTTCTGGTTTAGCCATTAACTGTGTGAGCCGAACAAACAGTTTTTGTCCTCTGAAAGTAGGACAGGTAAACTCAGAAAGACCCTTCTTCTAGCTTTTCCAGGTTTACGGCGCTCTACCCTCTCAGCTCTCCTGACACACCGCTGAGCAAAGCACTGACGGGAGAGTGCCCAGCCCAAGCAGGGAGCGCACATTTCATCCTTCTGTCAATGAGTCAGGAGACCACGGAAGGTCATGGCAGGCACCTACAAATGAAGCAGCCCTGGTTTCTAATGAGCTCACCCTCTGCCTCTGCACTAATGCTAACGCAGATAAGAAGTCTGGACTCACCACCAAGAACGCACCATGTCTGCTGTGCTCCAGGACTTGCTTTACAGATGGTCTCAGAAAACAGCAGGCTGGTTCGAGCCAGGCCAGGCAGTGCACACTGGCCTTGTACTTGACCAACAGCACACAATTCCTGCTGTCAGGGTCACCGCAGTGGGCTCAGAGTCCTGTTTGAGAAATGCTCCTGCCCAGGAAAAATATTGACACAACTGAGAGTGGGCTGCACTGTACTGTAGTGCTCCACCTGGTCTGCTGGGAGTCTCTGGCTCTGTCTGACTGACCGCAGCTATCAGTGGCCTTTGTACCTCATTGAAGATCAGCTTGGAGACAAACCTGGAGCCAATAACTGACTAGGGTGTTACAAGGGTTTTATGAAATACCTTAATTTAAAATGATAACTGCATTTTAATGCAATTCAATAAGGCCTTTAAGAAGTAAATAATGTATTTGTCTGGAAAATACATATGTAGGCTATGAAGGAGAAATAGCAAGAGAGGAAAAACCCACAATAAACCAGCAAAAGCAAGAAACTAGTATGGAAGAACCATGGACATGGACAACAAGTGGGACTGACTTTGGTGGGGAGTGGGTGGGTGGGGAAGGGGACAGAGGGGAGTGAAAAAAGGATGGATGTAATACAACAACAATAAAATTAAAAAACAAACCAACAAACAAAAAACCTCCACAATTCCTGAAAGGAAGAACAGAGTAAAAGGACTTAAAAGCAAGTCAGATGAAGCAGAGGGTCAAACAAACAAACAAAAACAAAAAACTGCAAAATTAAGTATTAGCAAAAATAAAGAAGGTGATGGCAGGCATAAAAACTTGCTCCATAATGCTCCTCTATTTATTTCATTTAACTGTGAAACTCAGGACAATAATACAATTCTTGTCCCAATCTCATAGTTTTGGACAGGTGTTTATTTAATCAGGTGTACATGACAAAGCAGAAGAGCAGCAGTGTCCTCTGACATCTGACTAGTGCTTTATAGCTAAAAAGTGTTTTGGTTTTTTTTTTTTTAATGGTTATTGTTTTTTTTCTCACAACAATCCTGTGAAGAAGATAGGGTGGGTATTATTATCTTCATCTGAACAATAAGCTACTTATTTGGCTTCTAAAGATATTCTAAGCTATAATTAAAGTTTCATAACATTAATTGGTGTTTAGAGAGGTATCAATCATGCCTCCAGCTTGTAACATGATTCAGAAACTTGGACAGAGTTGACTGTCCCCATCCCTCAGCTTCACAGAAATGAAGCAATTTACCTAACCAGTGACCTCCATGTGCCACCTAGTTAGCTATACAAAAAGAAGACAGAAATGATCAATTTATGATGCTCATACACGTTACATTAACAAATGATGTTAGGATACTCTTAGTAATACTGTAATAAAAATTTTTAAGTTACTAACAAGGACACTGCACCAACCTGCAGAAGTCAGATGAAGGACTTGGGGAAAAGGGAAGTAACATGGACAAATGAATGATCCTGACAGGACCACCCATGCGATAAGAAAAAAGATGCAACAGGTTGCCAGGTTTAGCAAATAAAAAGAGGACACACAGGCAAATTTGAATTTCAGGTGAACAGAGTACTTTTGAAGTATAAACATGTCCTCTATTTTAACTGGAGACTGTCCACAGGAGACTTTAACTTCCACAAGAAGGTAAGATTCTTGAGGGGCTGGGGTTTTTGCCTGTTTTGCTCACTGTGCCTAGAACAATGCTGGGCACATTGCAGGCGCTCAGGGATATTTCCCACGTACTAGTTTATTTCTTAAGCGAGCTGGTAGGTCCATGGTGCTTATTACAGAACCATTATGCATTTTGTATGGCTGAAATGTATCATAATAAACTTTACAAAGTACAGTATTAACTAATTGCTCCCATTTTCAAATCAGCACCTTTTATCCAATCTACCTGAGGGCCCCATGGGGGAAGTCAAAGTATAAAAGACTCATGACTTGTCCTTTTCCCAATTTAAACTCTAAACTGGGATGTGAATGTGGGGTGATCAGTCCTCAGATGGTTTCTGCAGCCAAGAGCACAGTGTGGCCAGGTGTTTTTTTTCAGCTGCTCTACTTTGCTTTTGCTTTATTCCTAAAAGCTTGAAGAGTGTCTCTTGTGACTTGTTTGCCAATGGCCTGATCCCAACTGCACAGGGGATTTCTCCTTATCCCCTGTGGCGCCCAGGGGGGAAGGTGTGAGGACTACTTTTGGGCATAACACATCTAGGGGAAGTATAGTTTTAAAAAGCATATTGAATACTATATTTTATCTTTGAAAAAAAAGAAAACATATCATTTACTCCACGTGTAAAACTCTTAGACTCCCCAAATAATTTATCTTTTTATCATGGGAAAGATTAGTAACCGGCATTCATTAGCTGCCACAAAACCCTCTTAGTTCCACCTTAATCTGGGGTCTGTGCATGTGACATTAATTACATTTCAAAATAGTATATTTATAGCCAGCATATACTTTTACATCATTTGAATTTGGCTTAAAAAATAAAAATGATTTTTATAAGCACAATCTCAGCTATGTGAAATATATAAAATATGCAAAATCAGCAAGACATTTATTTCTGGGTGATAGTATTATCAATAACTCTTGCTTTAATTTTTAGACAATACTACATGTCTATACATTAAAATGTTCTTGGCCCTGGCTGGTGGCACAGTGGAAAGGAGCTGGCCTGCGAACCCAAAGGTTGCTGGTTTGATTCCCAGCCAGGGCACATAACCAGGTTGCAAGCCAGGTCTCCAGCCAGATCCATAGCTGGAGGCAGATGAAAGGCAACCATACATTGGTATCCCTCTCCCTCTCTTCCTCCCTCCCATTCCTTCTCTCTAAAAATAATAAACAAAATCTTTTTCTTTACTCCTACAATGTTCTATACTATCATCTATATGTATATGTGGCTATTTATATGTATTTAGATGTCTATGCATGTATGTAATTAGTTGTTTATGACTGAGCCTCCAATCAGATTTGCTTGCAGGTACACAGGGTCATGGTGATTAGAATAAACAAAAACCTTCCCTTGCCTGGTCCAGATACCTGTGGTCATTAATAACTCATACTCTGAAACCCAGAAGCCACAAATTAAGAAAGTTTTCCTTCGCATTCTAACTCAGTGCCCAGGCCCAGAAAGGCAAGTTACAGGTAAAGAGGAGAAGCTATAATATATTGAGATCATCAGTCTTCATGAACAAAGAAGAAAGAGACACTCCAGGACAAGTTAAGTTATAAAAGGAATTAGGAACAAATGGGGTAGATATATAAACCCTTGAAGACAGATCTTGTCGGTGACACCAGAGGGTGGAGGTCTGCGGCCCCAACAGCTCTGGCGCCTCTTCCTCCGCCTGTGTGAATGGAAGACAGGGCAGGGCAGGAAGAGCACAGCCTCTCAGTCAGGATGGACTGAAACTTGCCCACAACTCTCAAGACATTTCACAATGTTTCCTTCAGTCTCCATCCTTATCAATTATTTCCCTAGAGAAACAAGTACTCCGTGCTACCACACAGATGACAATAGCGTAATCTCAGGATCACTGTGAAGATTATGATACAATAATGCAGGTAAAGCATCGTGGGTGCCAGAGCACACAGTAAGTATTCATTACATGTTAGATGTTGTCCTGAGTAGAATTTAGCAAAGTCCTAAGAAGTTGGGTAGTAGAAAGGACAAGCAAAAGAATGGACAAATAAACAACTGAGTTTACTTGGGTTTGGTTTTGGGCAAATTATCCCATTATTGCCAGAGCAGACATTTGCAGCTGAGAATACTGGAATAAAAAGTCATATATAACCCCCAAAACCTCAAAAGTATCTTCTGAAGGGCAGGCCCCCTGTAGTACAGGCTTCCGCATCTGTATCAGTGCACCAGCTGACATTTTGTGAGAGGCTGCATTTGGCCTCAGTGGACTTTTAAAAAAGATTTTATTTATTTCTAGATAGAGAGGGGAAGGGAAGAGAAAGAGAGAGAGAGAAACATCAGTGTGTGGATACCTCTTGCACGTTCCTGTCAGGTCCCATGGTGTCTGGTGTGGGACCACCAAGTGATGACGGCAAGGAGGGCTCCCACCCGCCCAGGGACAGGAGAAATTGAGCCACGAGGTTTGCATGTTTTACTGTAGTGGCAGGCAAACGACCATCCAGCCCAGCAGCTTAGAGTGTCAGCGTCCTCACACTCAGTTGGCCCACCCTTTTCACAGCTGCGCTTAGGTTAATGACTGCAGAGTCCAGGCACCTCTGCACCCACTCTCCTGCTTCCGCGTGGCTGGGTGCTGGAGGGTGTTGGCATTGCTACCCACGTTTTTTCCGCTCTCCCACAACAGTAGTGCGTGCATGGAGCTTATAGCCAGGGCAGTCTTATACACACGTTGGAACAAAGGAGACTATGCCCAAGAGTTACATATAGGGTGACATCAGACTGCTCGAAGCTGCTAAGCTGGTTCTCTCGGGAGCCGCAGTGCTCCAGGGCTCTGGGGATCAGATTAACTCCAAGGCTGTATCTCCCCAGCTGACCCTGAGGAAGGTCCAGACATTCATAAACAGAGAAATTCCTCTGCCCTGACAGTTCCCAACTGGGGACCTGGCATACAACCCAGGCAGGTGCCGTGACTGGGAACTGAACTGATGACCCTTTGGTTTGCAGGCTGGCATTCAATCCACTGAGCCACACCAGCCAGGGCAATTTTTTTTTTTTTTTTTTTTTTGAAGATTTTTTTCAATGCATTTGTCCATTTCATGATGGGTGATTTAGGAGCACACCTGCTCACACTGCACTGAGTGTTCCACAACTTTTTGACCAAAAATGGCATGATCCCCATGACCCTCCCTATTTACCGTAGCAATTTTGTTTGCTTCCCCAGATGAAAAATTTCTCAAAAGGAAATGTTTTGCCAACATGGAAAAGGTGAAACAAACAAACAAAAAATGGCAGAAGCACTAAGAGGCATCAAAATTGATGGGTTTGGTAACTGTTTCGAGCAATAGAAAAAGTTTTAATAGGTGTAGTGCATCAAGTGGAAAGTACTTTGAAGGTGACTGAAGCTTAAACATGCAAGAACAGACAATTCAAAAAAATGTTATTGTTGTATTACATCCATCAAATACATAATATTTTATAAATTAATTCTGTTTTTTTTGGGGGGTCTCTCCTTGTACACATACACCATATACAAAATTAAACTCAAAATGGATCAATGACTTAAATGTAAGATCTAAAATCATAAAACTCCCAGAAGAAAACATAGTAAACTATTTGATATCAGTCTTAGTAAAAAATATATGGATATGTCTCAAGCAAGGTAAACAACAGAAAAATAAACAAATGGCCCTGGCTGGTAGTACAGTGGATAAGGCACTGGCTTGCAAACCCAAAGGTCACTGGTTCGATTCCCCAGTCAGGGTACATAACCAGGTTGCAAGCCAGGTCTCCAGCCAGGTCTGTGGCTGAAGGCAGGTGAAAGGCAATCACGCATTGATGTTTCTCTTCCTCTCTCCTTTCCTTTCTCTGGAAATAATTTTTTTAAAAATCTTGAAAGAAAAAAAAAAATAAACAGAAACAAATGGAACTTCATCAAACTTCTGCACAACAAAGGAAACCAACAAAACAAAATAAAACCTAATGAATGGGGTAATATACTTGCAAATGATATATCCAATCATAGGTTGATATCCAAAATATAAAAGGAACTTACACAACTCAATAACAAAAACTGTATCAATCAGATAAAAAAAAATAGGCAGAGAACCTGAAGAGACATTTCTCCAAAGAAGACATACAAATGGCCAAGAGACAGATGAAAAGATGCTCAACATCACTAATCATCAGGAAAATGCAAATAAAAATCATGAGATATTACCCCCTACCAGTCAGACTGGGTATTATCAAACAGTCAACAAATAAGCCCTGGCTTGTGGCTCAGTGGATAGGTGCCGGCCTGTGAACCCAAAGGTCGCTGGTTCGATTCCCAGCCAGGGCACATAACCAGGTTGCAAGCCAGGCCTTCAGCCAGGTCCGTAGCTGGAGGCAGGTGAAAGGCAACCATACACTGATATTTCTTTCCCTTTCTTCCTCCTTCCTTGCCCTTGTCTCTAAAAAATTAATGAATAAAAAAAAATTTTAAATATGTCACCAAATAACAAGTGGCAAAGATGTGGAGAAAGGGGAACCCTTGTGCAATGCTGATGAACCAGAAATTGAAGCAGCCACTATAAAAATCAGTATGGAGATTTCTCAAAAAACTAAAAAAGAAATATTTTGTGACCTAACAATTTCACTTCTGGGTATTCATCCTAAAACAAGGAAAACACTAATTCAAAAAGATACAAGATGGCCCTGGCTGATAGCTCAGTGGATAGGTGTGGGCCTGTGAACCCAAAGGTCACTGGTTCGATTCCCAGCCAGGGCACATAACCAGGTTTCAAGCCAGGTCTCCAGCCAGGTCCGTAGCTGGAGGCAGGTGAAAGGCAACCATACATTGATGTTTCTCTTCCTCTCTCCCTCTCTGCCTCTCCTTTCCCCTCTCTCTAAAAATAGCAAATAAAATCTTGAAGAAAAAAAAAAAAGATACAAGATACATTCCCCCTTATGTTCACTGCAGCATTATTTATAATAGCCAAGATATGGAAGCAGCTGGGGTATCGTTGACAGATGAATGAATAATGATGATACATACATACACACACACACACACACACACTCATACAGAAGGATACTATCCATCAATAAAAAAGAATGAAATCCTGCTACTTGCAACAATATGGGTAGACCTAGAGGGTATTACTATGTTAAGTGAAATAAGTCAGATTGAGAAAGACAAATATCACATGATTTTACTCACAGGTGAAATTTTTAAAAACTAAAACAGACTCACATAAACTAAGGACAAACTGACGGTTGGCAGAGGGGAGGACGGTGGAGGGATGAGTAAAAAGGCTTATGGGAATATAACCAATAGTAGTGTGATAAATTTGCATGGTGACAGATGGTTACCAAACAGTGTGGTGAGCACATCTTAAGATATATAAATGCTGAATCACTATGTTGTATACCTGAAACTAAAATAATATTATACACCAGCTATAATAAAGATTATTTTTTTAAAGATTTTATTCATTATTTTCAGAGAGAAAGGCAGGGAGGAAGGAAGAAAGGGAGAGGAGCATCAATGTATGGTTGCCTTTCACCTGCCTCCAGCCATAGATTTGGCCCGAGACCTGGTTTGCAACCTGGTTATGTACCCTGGCTGGGAATCAAACCAGCATCCTTTGGGTTAGCAGGTTGGCATCTTATCCACTGTGCCACCTGCCAGGGCTTAAAGATTGCTTTTTAAAAGAAAAGTCACATACATGGGCTGGGTGTGCTCACTCCTGCTGTTAGCTTTAAAAGTGTTCCCCCTTCGCTCCTGTTTTTTCCTCCAGTTTACATACTTCATTTGTTCTATAAATGTCTCCCAAATTTTAAATAAGTATTGCTGGAATAGATATGCAAACTATATAGGTCTCTAATATAAACAAAATAAAAAGTTGTTATGATTCATTATATGGCTTGTTGCATATTACTGTCTGAGAAAGTCACTTCAGAGAATATATCCTTCTCTTCCCCACTCCCTTCCCTTTGTTTAGCAAAATCAACCCAAATTGCTTGGGAGTAGATACCAGGAATTGGTTTTAAGCATCCAAACTCATTTCCCTTCTCATTCCTCAATCCCTCATAAGGAAGTGCCAGGAGAGTTATATGCATGACACCTGCATCAGCATTCAGGTATTTACATTTATCTTTCAACACTTCAATAGAATTGACTTAGGTAATAATTTACCTAACTGATTTCTGTACACGAAGACTCTAAAGATAAAAGCAAATTCTCTAAGAGACTAAAAAACAGAATAAAAAACCCCAACTCTGATGAATAGAAAATTGCTTTGAAATTCTAGTTATCTACACAACTTGCTATTATCTACTTATTAAAATAGATCAGTTTGAGCAAAGACTCACAGACACAGACACACAGACACACACAGACAGACAGACCCACAGACACACACTCTGGAACACAACTACCTGAGGCACAGCCATTAACCTTTGTGGTGTGAGACATGCTGGCTTGAATCCAATGGCAGATGGAGAAAGGAGTGAGGAGTCATGCAAATTGTATGCACCAACTTCCCAAACGCATTCAACCTGAAACAATAAAGAGAGCCCCATCAAAACGGATCATTTAAAAATACGTGCACCACCAAATCTTAGACTTGTGTTTACAAACATAACTGCTAATGGAAAAAGCAAATCCAAATGCAGGGAGAGAGTCTGGGGACCATGGTGCTGGCTGCCCCAGACTCATTGGTTTGCTGCGAAGGGAACAAATGACATACTCATAGGTGCACCAGTGTACGGGCGCTAACAGTAGGTCTCTAGACATAACACTTGTGGGAAACAAATTAATTGGCTATCCAGAAATGTGACTTTTCGGGAAGGTGGTTTTCAAACTTGGTTTTCAAGCTTGTCCTCCCTTCCAAATGTTGGTTCAGTACCTTCATTTCCTCCATTTCTATTTGAAAGCAGTTGTTACACTAAATGTTCACATTTTTAAAAATGATTAACTTCATCCCATTTTTGTTTGAGATCTCAAGTCTTTTATGTAAAACACAAATCTAATCTAGTTTGACCCCCTCTTGAAAAAAATCTTCACATTTCCCATTGTACTCTTGTATAAACTTCAAATGGCACAGTTTTAAAATATTAGGTTTATGTTGGGCAACATATTTCTCATTTTATATTGATTCTCTACTTAAAAGTTAACTGAGTACTATAACATGACTTATATTACAATCACAAAATTGAAAACAAGTGAAAAAATAGGAAATAAAATCACTGCTCCAAACCTTTGCAAAGCAAACCATGACACAGATAGAAATATTCCATTTCTACCGTGCCCAAATTCTAACCTTAGAACCACAAAATCAGAAGAAATTGAGCCCAGCAAATTCCAAGCTCAGACCCGGTGTCAATTCAAAAACCTACATGACCTCCCAACAGTAGCAGACTGTTAAAATAATAACATACCTATATATATTGCAATCTAATACAGCCACTGAACTCATTCACAAGCTTTTAATAATACAGAAAAATACTCCATATACATTGATTAAAAAACTACTCTATCATAAACCTAATTTTGTTAAAAACACGTATGTACATATTTAGACACTTTATTTAAAACAATTAGAATTAAATATACCAAAATGTTCATTGTGGTTGACTCGTGGGGGGTGGTGCAATTATGGTTTTAGCTCCTTTACTACTTTAGTAATAATAATTATTTTTAAAAAAACATTAGATATTTCTTGTCGACTTTGATTTTATTTGCCTTAGAATACATTGAAGAAAGGAAAATGTATTTTAAAAATGCTATGCAAAAGGAAACTATCAGGCCCCACTCATAAAGATGCTAAGAGGTCAGGAATGTAAGTAAATAAAAGGAAGAAGAGGAAATGGCTGATCCCTTTGATCACACTGGGTGAGAATCG
This sequence comes from Noctilio leporinus, assembly GCA_004026585.1. Taxonomy (NCBI): domain Eukaryota; kingdom Metazoa; phylum Chordata; class Mammalia; order Chiroptera; family Noctilionidae; genus Noctilio; species Noctilio leporinus. The sequence goes on along the minus strand of PVIW01001474.1, from coordinate 30,659 downwards.
CTCGCTGCTTAGTTTGTGAAATTTTCCTCACTGTTTGAATGGATTTGTACTATGGTTCAGAGCTAACTACTGTGAAAGCAACTCAGTGCAAACTATAAAGGATCGGTTCTTCCACAAGCTGCTTCTGACAGGCGTGCTCCCCTGCATGGCTTTTCCAACTACAGTGATGACTCTCAGCTCACAGGCAGATACCCCATTCTCCACTTTCCACCAGAGGCCTCCCTGACCCTCCCTGGTCTCCAGTGTGTCTGACAAGCACACAGGAGGGCAGAATAGCTCTAATCTCTCTGACTATGTGGCAATCATCTGAGCTTCTGTTGGAAAGGGGCACTGGTTCGGGTCCAGGGCATTGAACTTGGACAGCGATAACCTCTGTGCACAGACAGAGCTAGCTGAATCAAATGCAGGCTTTAGGGCTGGAGTGAGCATTATCTTTAAGAACAGGAACGACTACACATGTAAAAAAAGAAACAAATGAGGACTAGGAGGACTACGGGAAGGGGTATAAGGAGATGTGAGGGCAAAGGAAAGAAGCCCAGCTTCTGGAATTATTCAACTAATACTTTCAAAATCCAACAGCATCAAAAACCCCTTTTCTAGCCTGGTGTGTTTGTACTCTTGCTTCATAGTGGTTTGTGAATACCACCATTTAAACCCTGGAGGACAACCAGAAGGCAAGAAGAAACAAGTTGCATGTGCTATGGATGCATGAAGTATTTGTCAAGGAATTTGGATGGAGATGTGCCTAGAATCTTCTTAGGACAGCTACATAACCTTTGGTCCAAGTTCTCTCCCGTTACTGAACCCTTTTCATCAGGCAGAGATCTCTATTTCAGATACAGTTTGGTCTCTCCCATCCTTCTGCAAACTGAATAAAATCAAAAGGAGGGGAAGCTTAAAATTAGGAACTTCAAGCATATCATCGGTAAAATAACAAGGCATGCCTATCACTGGGCATGGATTTTGTGAAAAATCAAGTTTTATATTGTGTATTGATTTTCCCCAGTTGTTGTTCATTCCTGACAGGTGGCCTCACATTGGGAAGACTCAGTCTTTTTAATGACATGCAGATTCTTATGTCAGAGTATTGTATAAAACAGGAAAGGTTTGGCCATGATCCATTTTCTATTACAGATCAATAAACTGCTTCTTTTCTTCCTCACAGAAGACCTGCAAACCAGTAAATCTTTAGTGGTACAATGGTGGCTTAGTTCTGCTTACTAAGAAAGAGCAATTCTTTGAAAGGATTTAGGAAAATATGTCAATATAGAAAATAAGGAATTTGTCTTCTCTATTTATTTCAAGAGCCTCATCTGTATTGGAAAACATGCTAGGTACCTTCCCAAGTATAGTGCAGAGAATAATGCAGACATTATATGAATTAACCCCAAAATACTTTCCATTAATACAAAACAAATATAAAAAATAGCTCAGTAGATTTTTCTAAGACCACATCAATAAAAACAAACAGATGAAATTGAGCTAGTACCACCAACCAATCAACTGCCACTGTCTTAGTTAGAACCAAGGTAATAATAATGATGGCAATGCTGATGATGGCAGCTACTATTTATTGAGCCCTTGTTACTATCAGTTATTGAAATCTAAAACAATCTACTTTAAGGTGCACCATTGCTTAAGTCAAAAAAGTTATTGCTAACTAAATGGAGATAAAAATGTTTTAAAACACTACATTAATTAGAAGATGCATCCTCATTTCAGGAGAGTTAAAATGTGAAATGTGTATCTTAGAATTGGTGAAATCATGTTACAGGCAACGCACTTTCTAAGGCACTTAGTTATTACCTTAAAGCCCAGAACAACCCAATTATGTATTAAAATTCTCTTTCCCAACTGAGGCATGGGGAGATTTACAACGTGCCTGCCGAGGTCACATAGCTGGTAAGCGACAGAACTACTGTGAACCCTCGAGCTCATGTGCCAGCCCCTGGGATTACGAGATTTAGAGTAGGGGCACTGTTGCTTTAACAAGTAAGGATGCCCGTGCAGGAGTGAGTGAGGTCCTTTGCAAGGTAGTCACCTGGGGAACGTGTATGCTGATTACTCCAATCTTTTAGCTAGAAAGTTAAGTATCAAAATTTTATATATTATATAACATATTATGAAGAAATTGTATTTCCAACTTTATTCCTTGAGGTTACATGTTTAAGAGCTTGAAGAGGTACTGATAGGACACACAGGAAATGTCTCAGTACTTAAGCATCACACTCACTGCTAAGCTTTGTTCCTTATATTCTGCTATGAATGTCATTGGCCTGTTTCAAAAAATTAAGTATTGTACTCTTTCAACTGAAAAAATTTTCCACTACTGGGGACAGTTGGGAGGCTTGCAGAACCACAGGAGTTTCAAAAATGGGTAGAATTACAGCATAATTAGAATAAGAACTCTGCTGCTCAAAAGGACAATTATGACATCAAAATGTAACATAAAAGTTCTAGAATCTCTTTTATACTACATCATAGGATTCTTCTTCACGTAATAAAATTAAGGGAGAAACAAATAGTTTTACCTAAAATCTGGAAAAAACAGAACATGCAAAAAAAATAATAAATTATTATTTTAGTCCTAATGCAGCCATTGTTACCATCTGAGGCTATTTCTTTTCAATATATTATTTGACTCTGTATATTTTAATTACCTTACTATATTTGAAAGACCAATAACATTCTAGAATGTGTACCAGCCGTTTGGGGGGAGATATAAGATACACTACAGCACTGAGCCATTCCTAGAAGTTCATACACTAGTGCTGGAATCAGGCAGAGACACCGTAAAAGGAGAAAGCCTAGAACACAGTTCAATTCCAATCCACTGTAAGGTGGTCTTAACTTTGCCCCCAAAGAATGAGAGTGGCCAAAAAATGCATTCACAAAAGACCTAAGTGGTCAAGAATAAATGAGTCTTTTTCAGGGTGAGAAAGGTGGAAAGTCAATCTAGGCAGAAGGAACAGCACATACAAAGGCAGAAGAAGAGAAAGTGCACGGCACACCTGGGTAGTGCCAAGGCTAGAGCACCATCTGCTTCCGTGAGGGCTTAGCCGAGAAGGAAGTGAATTGCTGGAGAGAAAGGTGACGCCAGGAGGCCAGGTGCTAAAGCGAAATCTGAAGGAAGTGGGTTCTACAAAAACACCAAACTGAACCCCCTTCCCACATACACACGTTTACACTAATACAAAATGCAACATTCATTTACTTCTTTAAATAAGCCAGTCTTTCAAAGAGGCATTCAAAAGGCTAATTTATTATATGCCATCTATGATTGTCTACACATTTGTCAAGAATTAAAAATAACTTAATTAAAAGCATGTATTTATTGAGTGCAAACTCTGGCTGCAGTTTATCATCAAATTATCTTGTGATGATTTCGAATATTGATTCCTACTATAAGAATTGTGGAGTAATATTAACAAGCTCTTGGTGATTTTGCAACCAAATTACCTAATTATGACCCAATTCCATTTGGCCTCCTCAAATATAGTAGATGCTTTTCTTGGTATGGGTGAGATACAGGTCAATAGAAACTCAATTATCAATCAAGATCTAAATTAAAATTTTACCTGGACACTTGTTTTCATTTATATTGTAGGAAAATGGTTGGAGTTTGTTCATTAGAGATATTTTATGCTTTGTTTGTTGTTATATTTTCAAACTTATTCCTTGGATTAACATATTTAAGAGGCTGGAGGAAGTACTTTTACCACCAGAACAAGTTAAAATGCAGACAATAAAGAGAAAATATGAAAAACAACAGAAAATAAATTCATTCACTTAACAAGTGAGGGCCTATGATATGTCAGGTACTGTTTCTAGCAATGAGGACACACAGCAATGAACAAAACAGGCACCCACCTCATTCCTTTCCCAAAATAATCCAAGGAGATCTGCGCTCTGAGCCCTAAACTAATTTGGGTCACAGTGCTTCAGAGATTAGCTGTACTAAAAGTCAATTCCTTACTTATCTTTTCTGCCTGATCTGAAAAGACTTCCCATGTTAAGATCTGTCCCCTTGTGCACAGAAGTGAGCAGATTCTGCCTGCCCCTCCTCACACATGCCACACCATGCAAGTACATCAAGATCTTTCCAAGGGTGTGCCTAAGGGCAACGCTCACAACAAGCAGGTTAAAACCATCTCCGAGCCTGCAAATACTCTCCGATCCCTGCACTGGCTCTGCGTCACATGGGTTGCTGGACCCAACTGTTCCCTGAACACTTAAAAAGAACCGATGCTGGCAGGTTTTCTTTCCAGGAAATTGTTTGTGATGAAAGTTTATCTGATCATAATAAATGAGGCTGCAAACTAGCTGCTCTTCTGCAAAAGAAATGGAGAACAGACTGGAGAAGGGCAGACAACTGAAATTGGAGTTATTGAAGCTTTTTAAAAAACTTCGCCCCCTTTACATTTTTTGTTGACTTCACTATAAAGTTAATTTTTATGGCTCAGTATAACCACATGAAATAGTATTTATTGACTTGCTTTGATTCGTCTCTAAAGGGCTTAGGGAAAATAGATCATAGCAGAACCTCATCTTTGAGTTTATAAATGTGTCCATATTAGCGAAGTCTTGCTCTTACTTGGCAAACATCCCTAGCAGTAGTTTATGAGTTAAAATATCAGTGCATTTGCCTGTTCAAATTTTAAAGAACCAAAATGTAACTGCCAGAGATGGAAGAGAATTAGTTCAGTACATTTGAAAGGCTTTTGTATTTCCTATTTATATTATTTCATTTAAAATGTACAGTTATTATTTACTGCTCTAGTGAACATTTCCCCTTTGATTCCTCTGGGACTGGCTTCTTGTGTATTTTCTGCGATTACTCTTCAATTGATTAATACTGTTTTGTTTTTTTTTTTAAGATTTTATTTACCATTTTTAGAGAGAGGGGAAAGGAGAGAGGCAGAGAGGGAGAGAGACATCAATATATGGTTGCCTTTCACCTGCCTCTAGCTACAGACCTGGCTGGAGACCTGGCTTGCAACCTGGTTATGTGCCCTGGCTGGGGAATCGAACCAGTGACCTTTGGCTTATTCACTGTGCCACCTGCCAGGGCAAATTAATTAATACTGTTAATGATAAATTTAAAGGTGCTCAGGACTATCGCTAAGTAAAAGAGGTCATCGCTTTCAAATGGTGGTTTTCAATGTGTGGTACCTAGACCAGCACCATCAATAAGACCTTTGGGATACTTGTCAGAGATGCAAATTCCCAGGCCATCTCAGACCTACTGAATCATGAACTCTGGGGATGGGGCCCAGCAGCACACAGTTTAACAAGCTAAAAGTTCTCAAAACCATTGCTTTAAAATATTAATTGGTTAATTGGGAAAAATTAAGTTATAAGGAGCCAAGAGCCAGGAATGTCCTCTGATTTTATGAAAATGGTACTCAGTGATTTAGAAAATATCATCCAAGAACCCTTAGGTTTTTTCCATTAATTTGTTCAAAAGATATTGGTTGGACACTCAGTATGTAACAGGGACCCTGTTGGACACTACAGTGATAAACAAAACAGACTCAGTCCCCGGCTTCTTGGAGCTTCTAGGCAGGAATTACATACACAAACACCAACAAATTATTAGCAAATCATGCTAAATGCCACGAGGGGGAAAAACCAGGTGTCGAGTGAGAATAATGAAGGTCAAACTCCTCAGGGCTGAAGTTGAGCAAGGATATGGAGATGAATGGGAACGGGTGATCTTTACAGGCTTCTCTAGGGAAATGACACTGAAGGCGAGACCTGACAGGTACCTACACTTGGGCTGTGGGAGCGTGGGTGATAAGAACAGAATGGAGCTCCGAAACAGGCCTCCACAATGCTTCCACAATGGCATGTAAAACAACTCAATAAATGAAGGACAATCTTCACTAAAAATGATGCTTTGGCCATGACAGGCATGGCTCAAATGACTGGGCATCATCCCATAAAGCCAAAAGTTGCTGGTCTGATTCCCAGTCAGGGTATATGCCTGGGTTTTAGGTTCAGTCCCCCAGCTGGGGCATGTATGAGAGGTAACTAATGGATGCTCCTCACAGCAATTGATATTTCTCTCCCACTTCCTCCCTCCCTCCCTTCCTCTGTCTCTGAAATAATCTTTTAAAAAAAAAATATGGTGCTACAGTAAGTGGCCATGTATAGGTAAAATAATGAAATTTGATCTTAACCTTTCACCCTATACAAAAATTAATTCAAAATGAATCAAAAGTCTTGAATGTACAACAAAATGCTATAAAACTTTTAGAAGAAAGCAGAGCTCTCCAATTCCAGTTCTCCGGTTCTAGACATAACATCGAACAGACAACTCACTGAGGAAGACATACAGAGGCCCAGAGGCATATGAAAGAATGCTCAGAATCACTAGTCATCAGAGAGATGCAAATTAAAACCACAATAAGATACCACCTCACACCTGTCAGAATGGCAATCATCAACAAATCAACAAACAACAAGTGTTGGTGAGGATGTGGGGAAAAGGGAACCCTCGTGCACTGTTGGTGGGAATGCAGGCTGGTGCAGCCACTATGGAAAACAGTATGGGGTTTCCTTAAAAAACTAAAAATGGAACTGCCTTTTGATCCAGCAATTCCACTACTAGGACTATACCCAAAGAATCCTGAAACACCAATTCATAAGAACCTATGCACACCTATGTTCATAGCAGCATTATTTACAATCGCCAAGTGATGGAAACAGCCTAAGTGCCCATCAGTGGATGAATGGATCAAAAAACTTTGGTACATTTACACAATGGAATTCTATATAGCAGAAAGAAAGAAGGAACTTGTACCCTTTGCAACAACATGGATGGAACTAGAAAATATTATGCTTAATGAAATAAGCCAGTCAGTGAAGGATAAATACCGTATGATCTCTACCCATTACAGGACAATAATGAACAAAACAAACAACAAGCAAAACAGAACCAGATATATGAATATAGTGAATAGGCCTTCAGTGGTCAGGGGGAAGCGGGGAGGGGGAAGGGTAGAGGAAGAGGCAAAGATGGGGAGCAGTATAGACAAGAATCTTGTATGGAAGAACCATGGACATGGACAACATGTGGAATTGACTTTGTGGGAGAGTGGGTGGGTAGGGAAGAGGACAGAGGGGAGCAAAAAGGGGATTGATATAATACAACAATAAAATTAAATTAAAAGAAATACAACTAATGGTTAAGTACTTGCTATGTGCTAGGCATTTGCTAAATATCCTTTCAAATGTACCATGATGTCCAGTTTTATTTAAATAATAAAGAACTGGGACAAACTAAAAAAAATCAATACAAATTTAAAAATTGATCATGTAGTCTTCATCAAAATTATATTTTTTATTTTCTGTAAAAGAATGGTCTGAAAGCTCTGGGCAGAATAAAACTCTATGCATTTGAACAACTGAGTTTATTAAGGGATGGAAAGAGCAAATTGGGCAGAGAGGCTACATTATGAGATTTGCGGAGCAAGTTGACCATAGGAAGGAGAATGGGTTTTAGTCTAAGTGCAAAGTAAAGTCATGAAGGTTTTTAAAGCCAATGAATAACATAAATGATCTTATTTCCAAGTATTTTGCTTAGGCTTCTTACCATCTTTAAGGAGAGATTAGGTTGGGCTTCTTATATAATCGTGGGGAAAGGAAACTGGACATTCCAGGAATGGTTTATTCAGATTTCACACAGAGAATTTCACCTTGAAGACAGAGCCAGGTCTTTGATTTTTTTAAAAAAATTTGTTTCTGGCCCTGGCTGGTGGCTCAGTGGAAAGGTGCCTGCCTGCAAACCCAAAGGTCGCTGGTTCGATTCCCAGCCAGGGCTCATAACCAAGTTGCAAGCCAGGTCTCCAGCCAGGTCTGTAGCTGGAGGCAGGTGAAAGGCAACCATACACTGATGTCTCTCTCCCTCTTTTCCCCTCTCTCTAAAAAATAAATTAAAAAAATTTTTGTTTCCCACTGTTTATAGCAGAAAGACCTAGTCACAACTTAACAGAATGACCCAGATGTTCTCATATTTCTCTAGAACTTACAAGTTCCTACTTACTTACGAGAAACATGAAAGAGGTCAAGTACTGAGCCCAGGAGCCACTTCGTAATTCCTGCCCAGCACAAGCTCCCCAAATGTTAAAATGTGTTACCCGTATAGCATATGACCTGCAACTGAAAACTGTTATGGGAAAAGCTAAGACCAGAAACTGAAACTGAAGACTTAAAAAGACAGAACTAGTTTCTACTGTCTCACTCACACTCAAATTCAAGCTGCCCTTCACATGCCATACAAGCTGTTCAAGCAAATTCTGAGGGTTGTTTTCCTTTCGTTACAATAAATCTCACTCAAGTTTTTCCCTTTTTAATGTAGGAGACTCAGAACAATGTGCTTTTGCTTACTGTCACTGGGCTTCCCTCCTGGGACAGGCACAGTGCTTTCATGACTCCACTAAAGGATGCTGACTTGATGTTTGTCTACCCTTGCTGGGCAGGCCAATCCCAGGGCCCTGGCTCAGGGTGGGGGCGTTGACAACTGCCACAAAGCTCTCTTTTAAAAAGGGAAATGACTAAAAAAATCCCTGTTTCCTATCCGTGTCCCATAACACCGGGGGAATGCTTTGGACAATAGCAGTATGGTGACAATCTGACCAACGATAGGCCACACCCAGGAGGGACAGCAAGGGCATGGAGGACCCCTGGGGTCATTCAAACCAATTTCAAATGCTGTCAATCATCTAACACTTCTGCCACTGTTCAGCTGGAAATGCAACAGGCTAGGGGAAGCTGACTCAGCAGCTGAGACTCCAATCTCTGCCTCTTTACCTGGGGGTCCTGTCTCTCCCTTGCCTCACTTTCCACTCCCCCTTCTAAAAGGCTCTGACAATAACGCAGCAGCTCACCACACTGCTCAAGTGCCAGAGGATGCAACCTGCCAGAGAAAAAGCTCCACCTCTAACCCAGGACAGAAAGGCTCAGGCTCAAGCCACAAACATGGGCTGCAGCCATGTCCTAAGAAGGCCGGTGGCCAGAGTGTACACATGGACAGCACCAGAGCCAAGTGCCAGCTGCTTCTGAAACAAGGGCCTGGGGTTCTACCGAACATTTGGCCTCCTGGGAGATAACATCTAATGACTGAGTCCGAGCCAATGAGGGAGCTGGAAGGCAAGAGCCCAGTCAGAGCGAACACTGAGCTACAGAGGGGTGGGGGTGGGGAGGCCTTTTAGCCCAGTGTATCACACTGAAGGAAAATGAACTCACAAACGTTTGTCTGAAACTACAGGGAGGGGGCAGGAAGAAGCAAACACAAAAATTTATAGTCATCAAGGGAAGGTCAATGTTCACTAATGGCAAAATATCTATTATTTCTAATTTAACCTTTCGACGTCTCATTGACATTGTGTCATTGTGTCAATGAGATGTCAGATACATTAAATTAGAAATAATAGGTATATATATAAACATGGTGTTGACAGGCACTGGCCTGTGTTTGTTTGCACCTTGCTATTCAAAGTGTGGTATCAAGGCCGATAGCAGCATCTCTTAGCTTGTTTAAAAGGCAGAATCCTGGGTCCCACTCCAGACCTGCTGAATCAGAATCTTCATCCTAACAAGGTGCCCAGGTGATCACACACAGTGACGTTTGCAAGGCACTGGTTTAGCTCCATTTGCCTCGACTGGTCCTATGCTTCCTAACTGGTTGCCCTCCATCCTGAGCGACCTGCAGCACAATCTTGGTCGATGGTTGGAATTAATGCCCAAACCCTACCATAGACCAATTAAATCACTCTCTTGGGTGGGACTCAGGAAGAAGTTACTTTTTAAAGCTCCCCCAGGAGATTCTAATGCACTATTTTGAGAGTCACTGGTCTATTCTAGCGGTTTTCAAAGTGTGGTCCTTAAACCAGCAGCATCACTATTACCCGGAACTTGCTAGAAATGCATATTTCTTTCTTCTCTCCCTCCCACATCCATATTCTCTCTCCCTTCCTGTGGTGGGCATTTTAAAAAATCATAAAAATTTACTTTCATTGGAAAGACAATCTGACAGCAACAGGAAACAAAAGAACACTCTAGTGTGGTGAGGAGGGTTCATCTTCTTAGTTCCTGTCCTTTCCTTCTCTTTCCAGACGATTATTTTGGCAAAAAAAAACAAACAAACATATTTACCACAAAGGTAGGAAAACCAGTTCATAGTTCCATTAGGTGCAAGTGCAATAGAACTACTTGAACATTTGGGGAACGCAAGACGAAAAATCATTTACAAAATAGGGACAGGTTTCAGAAGGCTCTGAAAACCTGCAAAATCCAAAGCTGAGGTGTTTTCAGGAAACACATATTGTTCAAGGGAGAGTTTTGTAGCCTTTGTTGGATAATCAAAAAAGGCTAGGGCCCTAGGGAAGTCAAGAACCTCTGCATTTCCTTAAAATATTTCACTTTAAAAAAAAAAAAAAAAAGATCAGGACAAAAGGTCTAACCATACATGATTCAAAGATATAAGAGAAAATAAATCCCCCTATGCGGAAACTTGTTTGTTCCCTCTGGCCCCAAAAGCTGCTTATTGTAACGGGGGACTCATCGGCAACAGCAGAGGTTTGGGAACCATGTTTTCATTTCAACTTGGCTTTGAACTATCTCCAGGTCTCTGGGAAAGCTACTTAGATGCTCCAATTCCTTGCAGCTGGATGGGACAGCCCTAATGACACTTCCAGGCCTGACAGGCACTCTGTGATTCCGCCTGTCTATGGCCTGGGCCCAAAGGAACACAAGGCTCCCTAGGGCCCATGCTGACAAGTAGGGAGCAGGACACAGGTCTCGCCTCACTGGTCCCCACTGCCTCTGGAAACTCCTCCTGGAGATGACCAGGCAGAGAACTCCCACCAGTCAACCCAACAGTAGCGTTCTGCTTTCTCCTCCAACTCGGTTCACAGGATGGCTGCTTTTTCCGGACCCGTTTCAAATGGCCAAATCTTCCTCCTCAACCTAACAGTCCTAAATTTTCAACAATAAAGACAAATTTAGAGAGAAAGTGAAAAATCAGCTCTAACTTCACTACTATCAACATGTTGGTGTATGGCTTCCAAACCCTCCCTGCTTTTATATATATGTATATGTGTACACATATATGTTTTTTCCAAATATATTACTTTATAACTCCTAACCTTATTATAGCCATCTTTCTAAGATAATACCAATATTACCTCTTCTTTTTAGTGCCTGCATTAGTGTTCCCTTTCATTTGTGTTGTATTTTGACCTTCCTTTATTATTGAATATTTAGGTTATTTCCAACGCTTTCATATTACAAACACTGTGGAGAACACACTCTCGCTTAAACCCTTGCGTACTTGTCTAATAATTTGCTCTGGATCAATTCCAAGAAGTAGCTTTGTGAGAGAAAGAGACAGAGCCCATACAGTCCGATGGATGCTGTCAGGTTGCCCAGGAGAAAGGTACCAATTGAAATACACCTAGGCCCTAGCTGGTGGCACAGTGGATAAGGCACCGGCCTGTGAACCCAAAGGTCGCTGGTTCAATTCCCAGCCAGGGCACATAACCAGGTTGCAAGCCAGGTCTCCAGCCAGGTCCGTGGCTGGAGGCAGGTGAAAGGTAACCACACATTGAAGTCTCTCTCCCTCTCTCTAAGAAATAATAAAATCTTAAAAAAAAAAAAGAAAGAAAGAAAGAAAGAAAGAAAGAAAGAAAGAAAGAAAGAAAGAAAAGAAAAGAAACTCACCTAGACCACTTCAGAGGATCAATGAAACTGGAGTCCAAGCCTAAGTTCACGGCTTTCAAAACAGTAAACACACCCTCAAGACAATGCATGGAAATCTCCCTGTATATAATTAATACATTTTCATTAAGTTTGAATTTAATACAGCAATTTAGGTGTTCAACCTAGGATTCTATGTCTACTCTCCATACTTGGCTCAGAGTGACTTACATTTTATAAAACCCAACTCCTGTATATAATATGAACATTTTCTCTGGGGGTAAATTGATAGAAAAGTTTTAATTTTTTTCTCATCCAGAGGTGTGAGAATGAGGAGCCCTGCCTGACTTAAATTACTCCACTGCTCGCTACACTGCATAGGGCTTGCTTGCTGGGTAACCACTGAGTTAGAACAGAGATGTGAGTAAATTCCAGACTTCTATCCGAAGACTGAAGAGGTCATTGTGTGGAGAGACCATGCTTCAGAGTACACACAGTTGGACCTAAGGTACCGTTTGAAACAAGCACTCCTTTAACCTCTCAAAAGAGGCATCTACACAAATACCCCCTAAAACAAGCAGAGGGTTAGAATGAATTCTAATAAAGATTCTAGTTATTGCTGCCACTGTGAGACCAGATTCCTTAATGATACAGAAGCAGAAATTAATACAGTAAACTCGATTATATTTTTATTTATTTTAATAAAAATTTTATTCATTATTTTCAGAGAGAAGGAAAGGGAGGGAGGATAAAAGGGAGAGAAACATCGAAGTATGGTTGCCTTTCACCTGCCTCCAGCTGGGGACCTGGCTGGAGACCTGGATTGTAACCTGGTTATGTGCCCTAACAGGGAATTGAACCAGTGACCCTTGGTTTCACAGGTTGGCACTTACTCTACTGAGCCACACCAGCCGAGGACCAAATCATACTTTTAACAATTCTCTGAAGAAACCCTGGCTGGTGGCTCAGTGGATAAGAGCCAGCTTGAGAACCCAAAGGTCACTGGTTGAATTCCCAATCAGGGCAAATAACCAGGTTGCAAGCCAGGTCTTCAGCCAGGTCCATAGCTGGAGGCAGATGAAAGGGAGCCACACATTGATGTCTCTCTCCCTCTTTGCCTCTCTCCCTTCCCCTCTCTGGAAATAATAAATAAATCTTGAAAATAAATAAACAAAATTATTTAAAGCTATGAAATTGTTGGGGGGGGGTCATAAAAATAACTTTCCTCACACCTTCTTAGTTCTTCTAGTTGGGCAAATCATCAAATTAGCATGACAAAGGTTCACAGGAGAAAATGTCCAACATATATCATGAATATACATGCCAGGGTACCAAAAGAATATGAGGCCTGAGGAGGCACTGGGAAGTTGAGGCTTATATGTTATTTTGGACAGTGAGAAAGGAGCAGAGGTCTAGAATTTCAAAGGGTAAGCAGGTAATTCACTGGCAGGGAGAAAGCAAACAGGTGGTAAGTGAATTCTTGCTGGGCCACCCAGAAACAGTGGGACACAGGGAAACATTGAACAAACAGGCTTTGCTATCCTTCTGCCTATCTGCCATATTTAGCTGATAATAGGATGCTAACAGTGATGCTTCTTCACTTTAAGCAGATTTTTCTATCTGAAAGTCCAAGCTTCTTCTTCCTGAGTTTTTTGTTTCTTAATAACCAGCTTAAACAATCAAAATCCCAAAAGGCATATATTTCAGAGTGGCAAAACTTTCATCTCCCTTAAAAAAAAAAGTTTTAATGTTTGTTTTTTGGTGTACAGGGTGATGCTCCAACCAACTGAACCACTCAGCTAGGGCTATTTATTTTTTAAAGGAAGAGAAGCAGGAATTTTGGGAGAAGTACCAAATTTATATACTGGGGTGGGCAAAGGGAGGTTTACAGTTGTGAGTACACGAAACACAGAGTTACTAAAGCTACTGCAATAATCATAACCTGCATGTCTTTTTCCATACGAACTACTGTAAACCTACTTTGCACACCACTGTACACGAACACTTGCTTATTTTGGAGGTGCCCTTACAGAACTAAAACCACATTCTTAAAGACCTACATATATTATATATAGTAGCGTACGATCATGAAACTCTTAGTTGCTATGATTTAACGCTCTAATGGGTTCTGAAAACCATCTACATTCAAATCCTCCTCTGGTAAATGAGGATGTTTTCTGATGTAGCAGAGGTGAAATAGCTAGAAGAGAAAAAGGTACAACAAGCCATTTTTCCCTATGATGGAAGCAGAAGGGAATAGTTTCCTTTTCTGCATTTCCTCTGGTTTCCTGTTTAGTTCCTTAATCTCTCCCTTCCTTATAGGCCTTGGTTGATAGAAAAGAAGCCAATGACTGGAATCCCAAGTCCATGAAATGTGTATTTCTTTATTCTTTCCATTGGCAAGAACAGCAGGCCTCTGTAGAGGATATGTTAAGATTTCTAAAGAGACCATGAATGTTTAAGACAGTTCCTCTTATTCTAACCTCTTGTTAAAGCAGCTCCTGATAGTGGGGGTCTCGGCTGGGTCCCTCTAACCTGCCTATGGTACAACAGTGACATCCAGAGTCAGAGGCAGGTGCAGTGCACATGGCTCCTGACAACTCTCCATTCCAGGTGTGGCGCTTGGTCCAGCAGCAGCAGATCCCTGGGGCAGGTCAGCAGTGCAGAATCTCAGGCCCGCATTCCACACCTGCCAACTCAGAATCTGCATTTCAACAAAAGCCCCATATTAAAGTGTGAAAAGCACTGTTTCAACAGAGAGCTCTATACCACACTGGCTGCTCCGGAAAAGTAAAATGACCCATTCCATTGATTTTTCTTTATTTTTCTGACCTTCCACTCTCACTTTACAGACCTAAATCATTTCCTTTTTTTTTTTTTTTTTTTTAAGATTTTTAAAATTCATTATTTTTAGAGAGTTAAGGGCAGAGAGGGAGGAAGAAAGGGAGAGAAATACCAATGTATGGTTACCTTTCACCTGCCTCCAGCTATGGATCTGGGTGGAGACCTGGCTTGCAACCTGGCTATATGCCCTGACTGGGAATCGGTATGCAGGTCGGCACCTATCTACTGAGCCACCAGCCAGGGCCTAAATCATTTCTTTATAAACACAGAGGCCAACTCCAAATTCAAATACAGCTATCAACAGAGAAAGGCCAACTTTTGCATTGCCCTTCACCAAGTATAACCTGCACTGAAACTGTTTTCAAACTGCCCTGCTATGAAAATACTAAGGTTGCACATACTTAAACAGTAAAATATCCCCTTGACCTGATACAGTTTTCATATTAATGCCAGCAGGAAGACACAATTTCATTCCATATATTGGGGAGAGCATGCACACGCAAAAAGTGGTACTTCTCTCCTTGCAGAATTTTTTTCCTGCTGTTTGGACACTTCAGCCTTGCTTTTTCCTTCTAAAAAGAGAGGTGGGGATGGCAGAGATGCTGCAATGTAGGTGGGGCCCTCTCAGCCGCATCTTACTCATCCCCTTGGGTCTTACTTCCCGAGCTGCGGTGGGGAGGGACGGGACACGGACATGTTTTACATCCCCCACTGGTTGGTGGCCATAGGGGAAAGATGGTCAGAAATAGGATCACTACCGTGTTAATGTACACACACCGAATGAAAACCCTGATGAGCCTTTAAGAAAGAATGCCAGGCCCTGGCCAGCATGGCTCGATAGGCTGGGCGTTGTTTCACAAACTGAAAGGTCGTGTGATCAACTCCCAGTTAGGGTACATGCCTAGATGGCGGGTTCAGTCCCCAGAAGGGATGTGTACAAGAAGCAACTGATCAGTGTTTCTTTCCCTCCCTTCTCCTCTCTCTGAAATCAGTAAGCATGTCCTTGGCTGAGGATTAAAAAAAGAAGAAGAAGAAATGTCAACCTTCAAGCTCCAACAAGCCCTGCCAGTGTGAAAACTGTTAAAGTGTCAAAGCTCCTGTTCTGAGCCAGAGTGAACAAACACATGTTTCAGTCTCAACAACTCATGAGGAGTTGCTATGATGCATACTGATCATCAAACACTGTGGACTTAAACCTGTAGGCTGCATTCCAGGATGGCATTGGACCAAATCCACACTCTGTAACAGTCAGTTCAGTGGCTGAGGTCAGTTACTGCACGTCTGTACAATTTCATTAATTTGTTGGCTCCTCATTTTATTATTTTATGCCTAAAGCCAGGGTGACCATATATAAATTATGGTCCAAACTGGGACACATTTGAGAGTGCTAAAATGCTAAACAGATGGGCTGTTGGGACAACAGGCAAACACGAAGGCTGTCCCAGGCAAACTGGGACGTATATAATCTCCCTACCTTTAAAGAACAGAAAAAGGGGTGCTGAAGAATAATAATAAATGGAAATACTGAAAGATTGCTTTAAAGACACTCTAGATGCTAACTATAAAAACAGGCATCTATGCCCTGGCTGGTGTCACAGTGGATAAGGCGTTGGCCTGCGAACCCAAAGGTCGCTGGTTCGATTCCCAGCCAGGGCACATAACCAGGTTGCAAGCCAGGTCTCCAGCCAGGTTTGTAGCTGGAGGCAAGCATACACTAATGTCTCTCTCCCTCACTGCCTCTCTCCCTACTCCTCTCCCTAAAAATAATAAATAAAATTTAAAAAAATAAACAAACAAATTAAAAAAAACAAAACCCAGGCATCTTCTATATATCCCAATGCCAGAAGACTAAATACATTCTCATTAATGAGATGCAGCAAAAATGCACTGTGGGCACAAAGAAAGGCTGAGAGTAATGTGTGATGTCCAATGTGTCTATGCTATTGCCAATGTCATCACCATTTAGCATAAGTGCCAATGAAAAAACAATTTTTTAAATACAATCTCAAATATTCCCCTGGGAGCTGCATTTAACATTGAGGTGCATTATTTCCCTTTACCCAGCATCTCATAACTAGATCATCTAAAGGATTTCAGAATAAAAACTCTCCTATCTTCCATTTTAAACCAAATAATACAACAGACACATCCACAGCTTCACAATGTCATCATGTTTTCTTAGCTAAGTGTCAAAATAGCAAACAGCAAACAGCTTCGTGAGACACTTTCCCCCAATAACAGATAAGGAGACCAAAGTTCAAGAGTGAGCTACACTGGCCTGTGACACAGCACTTCCCGGACTGGATGTTCTTCCCAGCATGCCGCTGTTCCCCTCCCCCATCGTTACAAGTGCAGTGAGTTCTGGTTTTCTGAGTATCCTAGGCACTGAGCCTAGGATAACCAATGTTCAAAATTATGTTTAACTTACTAATTAAAATTACTTTGGAATGAATGTATTAATTCTGTAAGCAAAATAATTGGTACATTTCTATTCTGTGTGTATTGGGTTGGCCAAAAAGTTAAGTTTCTTTCAGTAAGATGGCTCTAGTAGTGCTTAGTTGTCTTTAACTTCATTTGAAACAATTTTGTTGGTTTGAATTGTGACAGCCTCCCTGTCAGCATGCATTTAAAAATATATACCAAAATGGGTGAATTTTTGTGCAGCCATTTTAATACTGAAGATGGAAGAATATATGCAACATTTTCAGCATTATTATGCTTTGTTATTTCAAGAAAGGTAAAAACACAACTGAAATGCTAAAAAAAAAAAAAAAAAAAGATTTCTACCATGCATGGAGAAGGTCAAAAGTGATCCCTGAAGTTTCTTGGTAATACTGACATTTTAGCCAAATAATTCTTTGCTGTGGGCTATCTTATGATTTGGGAGATGTTTATTTAGCAGCACCCCTGGCCTCTACCCACTAGAACCAATAGCAGGAGATAGCTGACATACTCAAAATATCCAAATCAATAAAATTATTAATGAAACGAAAAACGTGTCTCTTATTTTACGGAAAAAACCACACGGTCTTTTTAGCCAACCAGTATGTTCTCACATTACAAACCAGTTGAAAGCAAATCATACTTACAGATTTCTAAAAAATATATTGAGATAATTCTATTAAAGATAAAAGCAACAGAACTGACTACTATGCAGTTAGTACAGCTTAAAGGGGGAGGAACATGCAGAAATGGAGGTCTCTAATAGGCAGAGTAGCTGTGTGAAGTGTGTATGAAAGCAGAAGGTTGACATGTACTAAATCAACTGAGATCCTTGAGTTTTAGACTTGATTTCCTTGGAGTTCAACAACAGCTGTGTAAAAAACACTTTGTCTAAACCATCCACGGAAGGCCTTGGATTGGGACTGTATTTCATGTCCTGCTATACGTGTGTGGGTCAGAAGAAAAACAGAGTCTGCCAGGTCTCTTCTTCTGTATTTGCTTTTCTGAGTAAACAAGAAAAAAATTAGCTTGGAACATTTCATGAAATCATGGCAAAAACCTCTGCTCCTGGCCTTTCCCTTCAGGAGCTTCTCCTCATTTGACACTGTAGGTGCATACAATTACAGGCAGTGATCCTGTCTCAAGGCCACCCCCTTAAAGTAAACTGAAATGATGTTTTAAAAAGTTTATGGATTAGCCTTTTCAGGAAGATGGCGCCCAAAGCAAAGAAGGAAGGTGTGTGCTGGAGCTTGGGAGGAACACAGCTGGCTGGCCCGGGATCCCTGCAGAGTGAACAAACTGAAAGGACAGAGCTGAGCTAAGACTTCGGATGTCAGCTCTGCAGATGCTCTTCCCATCTCAGCCAGGCTGCACTTCTGCTCCTCCCAAAGATAAGGACAAAGCCAAAACCAAAGCAAAAGCTTTGTAGGCAAAGAAAGTAGTGCTAAAAGGCGTTTCCAGACACACACACACAAAAGAAGATCCACACGTCACCCACCCTCTGGAAGCCTAAGACACTGTGGCTCGGAAGACAGCCTAAATATCCTTGGAAGACACCCCCAGGAGAACCAAGCTTGACCACTCTGCCACCATCAAATTCCCCCTGCCTATCGAGTCAGCCATGAAGAAGACAGAAGATAACAATACACTTGTGTTCACTGTGGATGTCAAGGCCAATAAGCACCGGGTCAAACAGGCTGAGAAGGAGCTCTATGACAATGATGTGGCCAAGATCAACACCCTGATCAGGCCTGATGGAGAGAAGAAGGCGTATGTTCAACTGGCCCAGGCTATGATGCTTTGGATGTTGCCAACACAAATTGGCATGGGCCAGGTCCCCAGTTAGAGGCAAGTGAGAGGCAATCACACATTGATGCTTCTCTCTCTCTCTTTATCTCTCTCCCTTCTGCTCTTTCTAAAAATAAATTTAAAAAATTTTTAAATGATTAAAAAAGCAGAAATGTGAGGGCAAACCGCCCTATAAACTGTACAGTTCCTAAGGACATGTATTACAGCATGATACAATAATTATAATGGATAATGATAGACCTAACTTATTAAGGGAAGCTTAAATTATGTTCACTACATTGTTTAAGAAAGTGTATAATCAATTTCACAAAGTTCTCAAACTAAAATGGTTATAGTGAGAGGAGCAGAGAAGACAAAATTAGAGGGCCAATCTTGTGTCATCTGGAAAGCTCAGCTATCAGGAATAGCTTATCCTCTGGTGGAGAAATAGGATCTATATTTTTACTATAATTTACTTTCAAATACTTAACAATATTTCCCTGTGGGGCTTAGGGATAGTCCTATTTTCCAAAGGTCTGTATGACTACCAAAATAGGTATCCTATTCAAACTTAGAAAAACATATAACAAAGGAGCAAGGGATGATGTTATTAGCTGTCTGCCCAGCCCTGACTTTAAGCTTCAGCGGCTGCATGTGCGTGTGTGTGTTCCTACCATTATGCTTTAAGCCCTCTTGTTATTCTTGCACAAGTTTGGTCTAGTGCTCAGCACAGGGTAAGCATTCAACAAATGCCTATTGGAATAAATATTTAATTTTGCAGCCAAGTCATATCATTAAGGCGAAAAACATAACCTGCAGTCAAATCATGAACTACTTTCTTAAGCCTTTACCTTGTTTTTGTTGTACAGATCAATGTATATATGTATGTGAATTTTTTAACATTAGGTATTTCATTTCTTTAAAAAAAGATCTCTCTTATTTCATTGTTAATTAACTTATAGCCTAATTCTTAGACTCCTAGAAGTATTGGAGTAGAATTCAGCTTCTTTTTACTCATGTTAGTAACAATTGATGCTTCTTTTCAAAACAGTAGCAAATACAAGACAATAAAATTATAGGTACTCATCTTGATTGAAACCATACTGACCACACTTATCTTAAACTGTGCTTTATTTAACTGCTTTCTCAAAGGTCAATATGGCTCAGTCTCCATACCTAGGTATGTCAGGATCTATTCTAACCTTTATTTCAGAGGTTAAAGAAAAGACCAGCTTTAACCACAGATGTGGCATGAGAAAAAAATCATGGTCAAGGACTATTGATACATGCTCTATATGATGATACATTATACACTACATTGGATATACATTTCCCTACATGCAAAACAAATCAAAGCTAAATCTAGTTCATTTATGTTAAAAATCCTTTGCTTTTTAGGCAAAGTTCTCTTGTGAGAAGCCCCGTAGACTCTGAATCAAAATTTTGAGTGGACAGTATATTAAACAAGCAAAAAACATGTATTATATTGCAAAAGGGATTTTTTTTTTTTTGCAAAAGGGATTTTTTCAGCAACAAAAACATTTAAAGAGTTAACTAATATTGAAAGTTGTTTTTAAAAATAAAAAGCAGATCTTAAAATAACTACAAAAATACTGAGAGCAAAAAAATTGCAGTAAAAGTTCGTCAACAAAAAGCTATTTTAAGGCAGTGGTTTGAAAAACTTACGAAAGTGCAGGAACTTTTGATTTGAAAATTCAAGTATATACAGACTGACAAACACACACACACAAATCCGCATGAGATCTCAAAGAAAGACTGAGAGGGACGGCTGTCACCCCTGCCCCAACAAATGCAGGGTTCCAAATTTTTGTTTTAAGGTGTAAGATCTTTCCAAATGTGATCTAACCGGATGCTTAAAATTGACCTTGCACTCGCTATTTTTATGTCTTCAGATAGACTTTCTTCCTCTTTTGTTTATAAAACGGTTTGTAATATATTAAATATGGAGCTAAGAGAGAAGGAAAGATAAATTTCCTCATGTACACATGCAACAAAAAGCCGTTCTAGAACACTAAGGATGCTTACCCTCACCATCACTTCCACACTGGTTTAGGGAGAGGACAGGTTGCCAAGCGTACGCACAAAAATAAAGCTCTCAAAATACTAAAAGGAAACACTAGCTTTACTCCATCTATAGTAGAAGCTCATCAGATGGAAAGAAAAAAGATGACAAGTGCCTATTTACTGTAAAGGACATAGAGAAATTAATTTTCCTTGAGAAATTCAAATAAACTTCAAGTTAGAAGTACCTGCCACTCTCTCACACACACACACACACATGAAGTTCTGTCTAGCTTGAATTTTTCTCCTTCTCAAAGATGGTGAATTCTACCAAGTGGCCATTCATGGAACTGCAAACCACTTCTCAGTTCTGGTGACTGACTGTGCCCATGAAGTCAAAATTTGGGGTAGGAAATTTACAAAAATAAACTATGCACTGCTAAGATTAGTGAAATCAAACACTTGTTCAAAACCAGATCTGCTACCAAACCTACACTCTTCCTTCTAGTTTTTAGTTTGCCTCAATGTAAATTAATTCAGAGGCATTGCTGTAAAAATGATACTGATTTTTTAAGGTGAGAGAGACGAAAATGGGTCTGTGCATGTCACCCTCAAAGAGAAAGGTTATTCCCTCTCACTACCTTTGTAAGGCACAAGTGAGGTAGCTTGCGGATGCCTCTGTTCCAAGTTTGATAAGTGCTGTCCTAAGACTTAAAATTCTTTGAAATCTCAATGCTTAGAACACCCTGCTCCATTTGTGTGTTAACAATGGTAGTGATGATGCTCTTATTAGCCATTTCACAAAACAAACCAGTCTGTCTCTTGGAAAGGATATAAGGAGTACTAACAAAAAGGGAGGGTTACCAAGACGGATGTGCTACTTCACTCCAATGGCCAAAGCCAGGATGTGATGAGGCAGATTCTAACACAGGAAACAATTAGGCAAAAGACTTTGTTCATCTGATAAAGAGAGTACACACAAACATGCCCAGACTAACCCTAAACACACCGCACATTTCTAATTGCATTAATTATCACTTCCATGCGGAACCCCATTTCTTATAGCTGAACCATTGTGGGGCTTCCCTTCCCCCCATCCACACACAGGACTACATTTTTCAGGCTTCAAGTATCATTAATGGTAAACAGAAAGTCTGTGTGGGCTATCAGCACAACTCAGGGCAACATCTACTAAAAAACTAACATCAAAATTGAGCACTCCCTTTTAAAATTTCACTGCAAAACAGGCAAATATCTTAAAATGCTGATGTGTGTCCCAGAGAGGAATTTCCATTCACATGAACTTCACCATTTATCGGCTAAGAGTTTTGTATTTCACAAAGTATATAATTGGGGATGAGAGCTACTGGTCCCCAACTCAGGTATGGAGTTACTCCAAAGAAAATGAAGCTGTGTACAATGGGATCTGGAGACTTCACACCCAGAGCCTGAGACAGACACAAAGGCAGACATAGGCAGAAGGGAGGGACACTGCTTGGTAAAATCGTCTCATATCAAATCTACATACATAAAGGAAGAAGGGGGGCTCTAGAGAAACTGATTCCTGCCAACACGAAGAATGAGAGAAAACTGGCCCTGGCTGGTGGCACAGTGGATAAGGCGTGGGCCTGTGAACCCAAAGGTCACTGGTTCAATTCCCAGCCAGGGCACATAACCAGGTTGCAAGCCAGGTATCCAGCCGGGTTCATAGTTGGAGGCAGGTGAAAGGCAACCATACATAGATGTCTCGCTCCCTCTCTGCTTCTCTTCCTTCTCCTCTCTCTAAAACTAATAAAATCTTAAAAAAAAAAAAAAAAATCGTGCCCTGGCTGGTAGCACAGTGGATAAGGTGCTGGCCTGTGAACCTGGGGGATCGCTGGTTCGATTCCCAGCCAGGGCACATGGCTGGGTTGTAAGCCAGGTTTCCAGCTGGGTTCGTGGCTGGGGGCAGGTGAGGAGCAGCTGTACATTGATGTCTCTCTCCTTCTCTCCCTCTCTGCCTCTCCTTTCCCCTCTATCTAAAAATGATAAATAAAATATTTTTTAGAAATTGCTTTTAAAAAAAGGGAGGGGGAAGGAGGAGGCAAAGAAGGGGAGCAGTTGAGTCAAGAAACTAGCATGGAGGAACCTTGGACGTGGGCAACAAGCAGGATTTACTTTGGGGGTGGAGTGGGTGGGTGGGGAAGGGGATAGAGTGGAGGATATAATACAACAACAATAAAATTAAATTAAAAAAAAGAAAGAATAAGAGAAAATTATAAGGGAAGTGTATATTTAAGTAAAATAGAGTGGCATACAATCCCAGCTCAAGTAAAATGACACCTTGGCAGCAACTCTTGAAGCCTGGTGAAACGAAGTGTTTACCGTCAGATCTCAGGCTGTGTTGGGGGGGTGTATCGTAGGAGTGTTTTTATGGGGCTCCTTAAAGAATGTAGGACTTACACTGGGGTACAGCTTTTTACACAGTGTGCATTTTATGAAGTTTCTAAATGATTAAACCTTGTTTGGGGGAATGTATTACAGTGCACCAAAGTAAGTGTAGTCAAAACTATTTGCTCAGGTTTAGGTTCAAAGGAGTAGGTTGCCCCAACACTGTGGACATTGTTGTGTCCCCTTTTCTATCTGTTCCTGGCAGTGGCTGTGAGACTGAATGGTACAGGATAGAATCAATCCACAGATGAGTCAGACTAAAATTTCAACACTCATGTTAATTCGAGGATTATAGGAATCCACAACAGAGAATTATAAGGAACCAAGGACTTCTTCATTGGAAGAAGTCAAATTCAACAAGCTTACAAAAGACAGCCAATTAACCCATCTTAAAAGAATGAACAAATTAAATTTTGCCCAGAACCTGGGAGTAAAGAATCAACACATTCTCTGCCAGATATTTTGCCTCTAGCTGATAAGGCACATTGGGCCACTTTACAGAACTGATGCCAAAAATGTCATTTGAACATCTGGTTAGGAAATACATATGTGAGACTCTGCTTATAAGCTTATCCTGAACAAAGCCAGAATATGCCTGACACAGCAGAAGAGGCTAAGTTTCAGTCACCTTCTTGCAATGCAAGGTGGTAGTCAAGAGAACCAACCTCAGGACTGGTGTAGTAAAGGAAAACAGAATTGGGTCACATGGTGCAAGTGTGACTTCACACAAGAAAGTTTTATGGGTACCACAAGTAAGAAATGCAGTAGAAGCAGGAGCCCTAGTGAGTGAACTCAATGCCCATCCCATTTGGTTGAGTCCTGTGTGCAAGGAGACTACGACACAAATAATAAGTTTGCCTGCAAGTGTCATGTTGTGCTGGACAGACTAGGATCCCAGACATGCTACAATATCGATATTTTTCTTCATGATATTGTTCTGCCAAAAGAATCACTGGAACAGGAAGATTCTGAGGTATACTTTCAGGTTATCAAAAGCCTCGGAAAACTAGTGTAGGTGGAGAAAGAACCAGAGCAGCACATTTCTTGGATGAGCAATGTCTTCACCACTAATGATGAACACCACACAGCTAAATTAGCTTTGCCTGTCATTGACTCTGCTCATCCCTTAATCACTACCTTTGATAAGAACCTCTGGGTTTTCAACTGCAGTTTCCCCAACAGTATTCTGCTACATAAACTGGGATACAGACTAGTGTGTATTTGCATGTCATCCAGGCGTGATAACTGGCACTTCTGCAGCCATTTGGTCACCATACAGAGCAAATCTAAGAGTATACCAGCATATGGTGAAAAGCTGAGTTAAATGACAATAAAAATCCAGGTCTTCGATGATATCATTGAGCCACTTAATCATTAACCCCCAAAAGCTGCTCTTTGGACATAGGTTATGAAAAATACCAACTTTATGCTTAAAGCCATTTCCCATCTATTCTAATTTAAAAGTTCCTTTTAAAATCTCTATAATGGAGCCTTGGCTGGTGGCACAGTGGATAAGGCGCTGGCCTGTGAACCCTAATGTCGCTGGTTCGATTCCCCAGCCAGGGCACATGGCCGGGTTGCAAGCCAGTTCCGTAGCTGGAGGCAGGTGAAAGGCAACCATACATTGATGTCTGTCTGTCTGTCTGTCTGTCTGTCTCTCTGTCTCTCTGCCTCTCTCCCTGCCTCTCTCTCTAAAAATAATAAATAAAATCTTTAAAAATAATAAAAAATAAAAAAATAAAATCTCTATAATGGGACTCACATGAAATATTGAGTATCCATCATTATAAAAAGTATCTAAAAGCATTACCTAAAACATTCTAAATAGTCTGATATTAAACATTTAACCAGAAAACATTCCCAGATGGTTTCTTGGTCCCATAGGACAATGGCTCTCAAAGTGTGGTCCCCAGGTAAGAAATGTCACCATCACTACGGGGGCTTAACAGAAATGCAAATTCTCAAGTATCAGCCCAAACTTACTGAATCAAAAATTCTTTGTGGTAGGGCCCAGCAGTGCCTAGTGATTCTGACGCATTATAAGATTTAAGAACCACTGCTGTAGGAAACGCTACTTACGACATCAAGTATCAGTCATCATTAGTTATAATCAAATAAATATTTAACCATACAAAATGGGTTCAAGAGGTACTGTTCGATCCTGCATTTTCTACATAAAGTGTTATATATAAAGAAGAGCAAAAGAGACAAAAGAACATTCAACGAAATCTCGAACAAAAGCTTTCATATCATTATTGTGTTGAGAAAGTAACAGTATTTGTTGGTGTCTGAAGAAAACAGGCCCGAGAATAGCAGACTTGAGAGAAAAATGGGGTTGAGGGGACAACTAGAGGCTGGAGAAGGGCTCGGCAAGTCTGAAGTGGCTTGGTAGAGTCTGGAAGAGGATGGCTTTCTGGGCCTCACACAAGGTAGATGTTTGGTGAAGGGCTTGCAGACAGAATGCCCAGGAAGTTGACCAGTAATGTTCAGGATCTGGGCAAACTACTCTGCTCATGGAAATGTCTGAGCCTCTGTGACATCCTTAATCCTGCCTTGAATGCTATGGAGAAGGAAAATGAAGAGATGCTTATGATCCAGGTGGGAAAGAGGAAAGAGGGAAAAGGAAAGGTGGATGCTAAACACACCAGAAATAGGCACCTATCTTGCATGCCTGGGCATGCAAATAATGAGAAACGGTAAGATACGATGACAATCTGGACAAGAATCCCAAAAAGTGTAAAATAACTTAGATAGTTCTCATCAAGTAGGGTTTTACACAGGGAGAGCTAAAACCAGAGTTCCCCACCTTGGCTGCCCATTTCAATCTCCTGGGGCAGCCCGAGGTCCCGTTTTATGACAACAAATTGGGCCCCACTCCAAACTAGTTGACACTGAATCTTTGAAAATGATGCCCGAATATGCGTACTACTTTTAATAGGCTCCTCCAATGATTCTGATATACAGTGAGAACTGAGAATCACTGAGAATATTAGAAAAACAGCAAAACTAAGACCATCTAAAGCCTATACGTACCATGCAGAAATTACATTTGTGAGTCCTTATAAAAGGGGGGAAAAGGGATGAGTGGGTGACAAGAGAATAGTAATAAATTATGAATGCTACTTTTATATCTTCCTATTTTACTAACATGGAATTCTTACTTTACTAATTATAGAGGGAATGGATATTCCATTTTAAGAATTGGCTCTATCTAGTCATCAGGGGGCTTACTATGAAAAAGAAGAACATTTCCTCTGTGGATATTAGTTTTAATTACATTTTTGGGAAAAGATCTACATGAGTAAAATCAGGGTCTGGGATTCTCTGAAAAGGTTACCAGGCAACAGAGAGAAGCATAGACATGCCCCAAGGACCCAACACTCTAGCTAGAGAGATGTCACCTTCACACAGGGGCCATGGGCAAGGGCAGTTCCATGAAGTAGAGGGACTATGGTGAGGACTGGGGGTGGTCGAGAGGGTAGGGGAAGGGATCTGGTGGTAGGTGGGCACAAGGCTTTGTAGGGCCACCACAGAAAGGCCAAAATGGCTGGGGTAGGTATGGGAAGGTATGGGATGCACAGTGGGAAGTAGTAGTTTAACCCTAATGGCTGACTCTCCACTTCTGTTTCACCCAGATTAGTTACCATAGTAACCTCATTCAACTTGCTAAGCAACTGGTTTAAGAAAGAACAAGTGACTCGATTCTGATCAGTGACATATAAAGAGATGTTCTCTACGGCACTTCCGGGAAAGATTTCCTCACTTCTGAGACATATACACAAAGCTGCCTGGATGTGGCGCTTGGCCCTTCTATAGCCATTCTGCCAACGTGAAGAGAGCACACCGGCAGGTGGCGCGGTATGAGGCAGAGTGCAGTGGCAGTGACAACCTGGGCTCCTGATGATATCACTAAGTCACTGAATCAACCTCAACAGCCGCTCTCTGGACTTCTGTTATGAAAAAGATGACCTTTCCTTACTGTTTAAAGAAATTTTATTCTGGGGTGTTCTTGGGCTCTTACTGCACCTAAAACTATTCAAACTTGCACCAAAAACTGGAAAAATGAGTTGATTTGAATGTCGAGGGCTCACAGGCTGGGTTTAGCAATCTGGGTTTTGCACTGTAGGCAAAGAGACTATTAACTAGGAGTCTTGTGAGAGTGGCGCACTATTAGTAATAACCTGAAGAGCAGGAAAAAGTATAATAAGTATTATTACTTAATAGTCCATAAAATCTTCCATTCCCTAAACTGTCTTATGGGACACTAAAAATGAGTGTGTAAAAAAGTCAAGATTGGGCAGAAAATGGTACAGAAGCTCATAATGTATGAGGGGAAAAACCCTGGCCTGTTTGCTTTGCTAAAACATTCACCTTCATTATCTTTTAAAACTTCTTTTACTTAGAGAGAGAGAGAGAGAGAGAGAGAGAGAGAGAGAGAGAGAGAGAGACCGACTTGTTGTTCCACTTATGTATGCATTCATTGGCTGCTTCTTTTATGTGCCCTGACCAGAGATCGAACTTGCAACCTTGGTGTATCTGGACAATGCTTTCGCCAACTGAGCTACCTGGCCAGGGCCTCATTATCTTTTTGATGAGGCACAGGCAATGTGCCTGTCCTAATCAATTCAAAGTTAAACACTCAATGTAGCTCATCAGAATGGAAGTGTCCCTCTTCACCGCCCCCCCCCCACACAAAGTGAGCAGCTACAGAATTTTAAAGCCCCATCCAAAAGAGGGCTGTGAGCTGTGTTCCAAAGGTTACTAAACCTGCGTAGGAAAGTAGTTACACACACACACACACACACACACACGAGCTGCTTTATTTTGTATGAAATCTCTGTTCACACCAGTTATAGTACATGTAATAAGCAATTATCTTCTCCATGCTCTCAGTAATTACCTTCTCTAACCAGTTTTTAAAATATTTCCCATTCAACTCTCCTTTTAAGATTAACAACACAATAACTAAATCATTGATTCCTTTAACCTCTTCTCTTAGAATTCTGAGGTAAAGCATAATTATCCAGACAAATAATTGCATGCTGTGAATATCTTTTCCCAGAGATCAAAATCTGGAAGTATGAAATTGCAGCAATATTTTTCGGTCCAGAAAATCTAGGAAAGCTGGTTGCCGATATCTGATGTTAAAGGAAAGCGTAAAATCTGACTTTAACAGTACTTTATTGCTACTTTCTAAAGCTTGATCAACAACTAGTCATCCTCAACTTGAAGGTCAAATATCCCTTTCTTTTCATTCAAATCTTTTATTAAGTGACTAGTGAGGGCTAGATACAATGCTCATCCTACAGAGACAGGGATCAACGATACAGCCTCTGCACTCACGGAACGGAGTGACGGAAGGGAAGTTCCTATGACATACTGTACTTTTAACTATATGTTAAATACTGTCCTACTGATGTGAGCTGAGAGCTACAGGAACACAGGGAGATATCCTAAACTGGGATGCAGAAAAAGGTGATCAGAGGACATCACTCTTAAAGTGAGTTTTTAAGATAAGTTGGCCCTGCGCGGGAAGAAGTGCAGTGTTCAAAGACCTGCAGCATATGCACAGGCAAGAAAAGACCACAGGATGGGTGTGTATGAGGGAGTTGTGGGAAAGTACAGGTGCCAAGGCTGGATGACTAAGGGCTTCGTATGCCAAGCCAAGGAGTTTGGATTCTTCAGAAAGGATGGGAGTCCCTGAAAGCCACCTGAGCTCTGAAGCCACGGGACTAGGTTATTTATTTATTTATTTTAGGAATTACTGCTGTGGCTGAAGCAAGGCAAATGACTTGCCTAGTGAAGGTGTAGCGTAGTGGTGGGATCACAGGGAGGGCTGAGCTGGAGGTGCAGGCAAAGAGCAGGGCAGGGTGGAACGGTTGAGCCTGAGAGAATAGCTGATAATCCTCCAAGAGCGCAAGAGAATAGTTGACAATCCTTAGAGAGAAATGAAAGAAATCTTGATTCTTGGCATGGGATACTGTGAAGATCACGGGGTGCAATACTGGTTAAGGCGGCCTAGGGGAAGCCCCATGAATCCTGGGGTGCTGCTAGTAGGGCCATTTTTGCATGGACCAATGACTTTCGTTGATAGTTATGTTTGCTGGATATAAACTATTGTACGAGGTCTGTCCTGAAAGTATCAGCAGCGCAAACTGTTTTAATTATATTGATACTGGCTTGATACTTTCAGGACAGACCTCATATATTTACTCTGTTTCCAACTCAACTATGAATTCAGGCCCTTTGTTTCAAAGCAAAGGAGTAAGAAAATATTTGTGGATGGCACGCAAATGCATTAACAATGAGCAGAAACAACAACAGACACCTATCACTCCTACTGCTTAAATCAAAGTATTTGTTCCCCGCAGAGTCCCACCCTGACTTTGCCTGCCTCTTAGGCAGCAACTCACCAACCAGACCTTGGCTAAGCTTTCTGCAGCCTCTCAGTTCCCTCTTAACATCTTTCACCTGCAACTGGTCTACGCTTTCAATTAATTATTACCTTTATTCCTTCTGTTTTTAAAATAAGTGTTCGTACTCCACTAACAGATGAGCTAATGTATGCAAAGTAACTGACACATAGCAGGCACTCAGTAAGTAAGCTAGTATTATTGTCTGTTATTTACAACACTTTTCCACTCCCTTCCTCTCCCTAGTGGGAGTCCATCAGTCCAATTCTTCTCTCCACTTTGTTATTATACCCATTCTCTCTACAGATACATAGGAGGTGTTTTATCTACACGGTTTTTGTTTTTTTTTTCACTGTAGACTGCAGCTGTGTAATGCTGAGCGAGAACTGAGTAGCTGTTCCGACCATCACTGGAAGAAGAGAGAATCAGGTATCCTTTTGCTGCAGACACCAATGCATTTTCTCTTAGGACATGTGTCTGGATATTTATAATTTTGTCTGTCTCATGATGTACCTTCCAGGAGGAACAAGAATAGTTAAGTTAGTGAATCAGAAAATGTCATTGTTTTTCCTAGCAACTTATTTGAGCAGATGGCAAATGCTTATTTTTTACGGCTTGTTTCTCTACTACAAGTAGAAATACTTATTAACATTGTATTTCTATGCCACCTGTGCAGAAGAAACCAAGTTAGGTGGCTGCCAGGAAGGCTGAGGGGAGGGAGAGTGAAATGTCTTAGCAGGTGACCAACCCTCAGCCTGGAGGATGGGGGGGGGGGGGGCACCCGCTTACTCCGCTAAAGCCAAAAAGGACTGAGCAAGGCGGAGGGAGGGAAGATGGCGACAGAGTAGAGAGCAGTGCTGATGGTGTTCTCAAGTACCAAAGCAGCTAGAGGACAGGATAAGGAGCGTGAGACGTCTTCAGGACCCTAGGGATTGGAACGGACAGCATCTGGACACAGGGGAGCAGAGCCCAGAGGCAGAGGAGGCCAGCGGGACAGTAGGTGAGGCGTTCCCGACCGAC